>WEIT01022045.1:10000-36627 GCA_013389985.1 Dryoscopus gambensis
AAATTAAAGATCTAAAAATAAAGATATAAATATAAATATAAATATAAGTATAAATATAAATCCTGTGTCTCTTTAAATTCCACTAAATCTGAACAGAAAATACAGCAAGTGTGGGGCTGCCCGTATCCCAGATTTGGATACAAGAGGTTTCTCCATTTCCTAGTTCTTAACTCCTGCTGATCTCAGAATAAAATTACTCTTACAGGGGTGTCCTCAGGACCTGCTGAGCTGAGGAGGTTCCCTGTGGGATGGGGCGTGTGGTTATGGAAAAGCAATTTAAAGGTTCCTGAGGAGCCTGAGCTGATCCAGCAGCGTGATCACGGAGCACAAATAAAGTTCAAATCTAAAAACCCCCAATTTTTCCCCTCGCTCGAGCACATCTCGAGCCCTCTCTGCCTGGGGCCACATGGGCAAAAGTCTGAAGGTATTGCAGCAAAGAAGGATTTGGGGAAAAGAGGGAAAACCCAAATCCTGTGCAGCTGTGCAGCATCCACTGAGCTGAATGGGGAAGGACAGGTGTGGAATTCTCATTAAACCCCTGTGCTGGTTAAGTTTAATTAACGTCACTGTTATCTATCAGATCTGTAATTAGGCAAATGCTGCGCCGTGATTAAAGTCCAAAGGGATTGCAACGAAGGGCTGGGAACAAAGAGAGCTGGAGCCTGTGCTCCAGCGCCGGGCGGGTTCATCCCTCCGAGCCCAGCCTGGGCCAGGCCGGGCTTCCCCCGCACAGAACCACCGCAGCCTGGACCGGGGCAGCTCCGAGGGACCTCCAAGCCCAGCGCATTCCACCCCTGCCATGGGCAGGGACACCTTCCCCGAGCCCCGGCTGCTCCAAGCCCTTCCAGGGATGGGGCATTTACACCAGGAACCGGAATTGCAGCTGGATAAATTCCTGATTTAGAGCTGGATGCCTCGCAAAGGTTAAAATTTCCCTCCCTTTTCCACGGGAAGGGTCTGTCTCCATCTTTTCCTTGGAGCACTGTCAGATTCAGCCTGAAAACCTGAGTTTAGCAGATTTTACCGCAGCACAAATACATCTATTTATATTCTACTATAATATTTTCAACAGCACCAGGGTCAAAAGGAGCAGAAACGGCTTTAATCCTCCTCCCGTTCCTGCTGGAGCAGTTGGATCTCCTTAAGGGGATTCCAGGGTCTGGGAGCCATATGGGACCACACGCTTTAATCCCGTTTGCCTTCCCCTCCCTCCCCGCTGTCCCCTCTGGATGCTCTGGGCCTGTCACGTTCCAGAGGGACCCAGAGCCAGGTCAGAGCGGTTCCCTCACCGAGCATTCCCGGGGATTACCCGGAGCGCGGGATTAGGGCAGCGCAGGCAGCTGGAAACCTCATCCCCCTCCTGCCTCCCCCTGCTCCCCCAGGGCGGGAGGGGGAAGGCACCCACAGAGATGCTCCGTGGGCTCGCTGTTTTTGGTGGAGTTTATTCAATTTAACCTTTGGCCCATGTTTTATCTCCTTCCTGGTAAAACAAGGAATCACCGATTGGGCCCTGCGGTGCGAGAAGTCGGAACCAGCTCGGGAAAGAGCTCAGGGCTCCACTCGGGGCTAACAAGGGAACCATCTCGGCGAAAGGGGAGCCCAGGGTGGATTATCTGGAGGTTCCTTCTGGCTTGCAGAGCACTCGCAGAGGAATCTGCGAGCCAGCGGATTGCCCCGGTGGCCTCAGCCTGAACTCGGGGCCACCAAGGGAACAGCCCCACACCGGCTCAAGTGAGGGAAATGGGAACACGGCGAGGTAAAAAAAGGTTTCTAATGATTTATTTTGGCCCTTGCCAGACAAATTCTGTCCCTAGGGAATGCTGCACGTTCCTGCTTGTTCTCTGGCAGTGAAGTGAAGTCCCACAGGTTCAGAGCAGAAATCACTGATCAGATTCTGATCAGATCCCACTGAATTTTAAGCGATTTATCATTAAAAAGGAGCCCAAACCCCACTAACGCTTCATGCACAACCCCCTGGTGTTTGGTTTTTAGGGAGCTGGAGGTTTGTCATCATTCTCTGTTGCTTCTGAGGACGAACTGCTGGCAAAGCAGCACGGATTTCACATTCTCGTAGCACCAAAGCACCCCCAAATCCCAGGAGAACAGCCGGGAAAAGCCACCCCAGTGCCCAGGTCCCGTGGAAAACAGGGGCAGCACGCGGTGTCACCTCCCTGGTGACATCAACCACCCTGGCAGCACCCGCCTGACGCCGATGCAAATATTGCAACAACAATTCCAGCGCCGAACGAGGAGGGAAAGGGAGAATAATTCCACCAGACACAGACACAGCCGTGCTTAAATTAAAATATAAAGCCCAAGCAGGCTTAGAGAATGTCCTGATTAGCCTTGGAAAACTGCTGTGCATTAAAGAGACCCCAGAATATGTTTCATTTTTTTTCAGTCCAGCAGAGGAACCCACTGACTCTCTGCCATTTGTTCATTTACAGCAAATGCTAACATGAGGCCCAATTTTCTGCCTGGCAAAATCATTTTAATTTTTACCAAGACGGATGTTTGGAAGGGCGAGGAATAATTAAATCATTTTCTACTCCAAAAGAAGCCTCACGGTCTCGTCGTGGGGTTCCAGTGTTTTGTAAATCATCTAATGATTTTCTGCTTGTTTAAATATTGCCTCCCCATCCCAAACTGATTAGCCAAGGGAAAATGTACGGGGTGGAGGCACTCGCAGGAGGGACCAAGTTCGTAAATCATTCAAAGATTTCCCACTCCTGGGAACATCCCTCGGCCTGGGAGACCGGGATAATCAGCAGGGCCAAATTCCTTCCTGGGAAGTTCCTCCTGCACTTCAAAACGCTGCAAAAAGACGAAGGAATTGAAGCTTAAACATCGAAATTTCAAATTAACTCTTCGGCCACTGTGAGGGAAAACTCAGGGGGCTGCACAGGTGGGAGTGGGGACAGAGGGGTGGGACAGAGGCTGCTCCAGGCCCCGCACAAGTCCCTGGAAGCTGCTCCAGACCGGGAATGAATCTGTGCTGGAATCCCGACGAGCCTGCAGAGCCCCCAGGTGCTCCCCAGTGTTGCATTGCACTAATGTAGTTCAGATATTGATATGGTATTAATAAGTTTGGCACTGGGCGATGTTATGTTACACCTGTCCTGACTTGTCCCTCGCACGTGGTGACGTTGTAATCTCTGAAACTGTTATAAATAAGAGACCGGATCATCGATTTAACAATTACCCATTCATTTTATACTTCATTGTAGTTTATTATTCCTTACCTGAATGTTAAATTTCCTCCTTTATTAACAGTTACTGCTAATTACCCTGTTGTTGTAAAAAACCCCCACTTGTTGTACCTTACTCCTTATCAGCACATACTGATGTAGGAATTTATGGCCCCCTTACCCTTCCCCGCATTGCCCAGCTACACCCCCCCAGGCCTGTCTGAAGATACCAGAGAGAAGAAAAAACCAGAAAACCTGATATGCAAACGAAAGCCTAAAGGACTCTTGGGAGAACCAACAAACCCCTAGAAGCAACAAGTTAAAGACGAGCCAACTAACTTTTTAAGAAAAATCAACCCAGTTACACGATCAATTAGAAGGAGAACATCACCTGGCCAGNTAATAAAGGCTTTTAAAGGATCCGCAGTCCTGCCCGTATTCATTTCAGAAACCTTACACCTTCACCTGGACCCTGCCCCGTTCCCCCACGTCAGCTGTACCCCACTGGGGGGGGTCTTTCCCCCACCTCTTCCTCCCTGAGGGGTCAAAAGGGGCTCTCCCAGGGTCCTCTTCCTCTTTTCCTTCTTGGATCCACGAAATAAACACCTGAGGAACTCATCCCGAGGGAGGAGAGCGCTTTTCTTTCTTTCACCTTGGTTCTATGACGCGGGCCGCTCCGCTCCCCGCATTACCCCAGGGCAGGGCCGCGTGCCGGAGCTTGGAGCTGAAGCACCAGAACCCCGCCAGGACACACGAACCAGCGCGTCACCTGTCGGAGGCGGGGTGAGAAAGCAGAGGCAGGTTTTGAACTCGAAAATCAGCCGGCTCCTGGCAGAAACCAAGCGGGACCAGAGATTCCTTCGCTATCAATTCAAAGATTTCTTTTTCTTGCCATCATGAGTCTGGAATTCACCTCTGCTCAGTGACAGAAAATGGAGTTTTAAAAGCACAAGGCTCATAGGCAGACACGGAGTTTTTAAAGGACTGGGGGGGTTTTTTGTAGGGGGGAGGGGAGAATATGACAAGTTAACAATGGTTGCAAATTATATTAAAATCGTATTGAAAAGAAAGGAGGACTTGCTTGCTCTTACAGGCAGCAAAACTGTAACCTTCCAAAAGCACCATTATTCTGCTGCTAAAATGACAGAAAAATAACCCTCTGCCCCCAGAGATAATGCAATTTATTAGTATTTCAGTGCTGAATGCACTTGTCAAATATTTAATCATCCGATTCTTTACATTAAAAACTCTGCAGAGGGAATCTGCCACTGGGGAATAGTAACAATCCACGGAAGGGGGAATATTTTGGGGGGTTTATGGAGAAGAACCGGAGATGCCAGCAGGGAAGGTGGTTCTGCTGCTGTGGTGAGATGAGGAGAACCTCGGGAGTGGCCAGGAGTGGGAAATGTGGGAGCAGCAGGGCTCGTCCAGGCCTTCACATGCTCCATGCGCCCTGGAGAGGGGACTCGCACAGGGGCTCCAGGGGGTCCCGGCACACAGGGAGCTGAGATCCCTGGGGAGGGGGCATGGGAGCAACGGAGCCGGGGAACGCGCCCCCGGAAGCCTCCTGGGTGTGGGGATTCTGGGAGATCTGTGATCCCTGGTAATGAGGGAGACACAGCTGGAAGCTCCAGAAGCTGGTGGGGCTGCAGAGGGTGGTGGGGCTCCAGGAGGTGGTAGGGCTCCAGAAGATGGTGGAGCTCCAGAAGATGGTGGAGGCCCAGAAGATGGTGGAGCTCCAGAGAGTGGTGGAGCTCCAGAGAGTGGTGGGGCTGCAGAGGGGGGGGGGGCTCCAGATGCTGGTGAGGCTCCAGAAGATGGTGGAGGTCCAAAGATGGTGGAGCTCCAGAGAGTGGTGGAGCTCCAGATGCTGGTGGAGCTCCAGAGGGTGGTGGAGCTCCAGATGCTGGTGAGGCTCCAGAGGCTGATGGAGCTCCAGGTGCTGGTGAGGCTCCAGAGAGTGGTGGAGCTCCAGAGGGTGGTGGGGCTCCAGAGGCTGGTGGGGCTCCAGAGGGTGGTGGGACTCCAGAGGCTGGTGAGGCTCCAGAGAGTGGTGAAGCTCCAGAGACTGGTGGAGCTCCAGAGCTGGTGGGGTTTCAGAGGCAGGTGGAGCTCCAGAGGCTGGTGAAGCTCCAGAGCTGGTAGAGCTCCAGAGGGTGGCAGAGCTCCAGAGCTGGTGGGGCTCCAGAGCTGGCCCTGATGGACAGGGTGAGATGCTGGAGGCTGGGGACAGGACAGGGCAGAACCTCGCTCTCCCTCCTGGGTTTTCCCCTGGCTCCCAGAGCACCAAGGCCTGAGCTGGCAGAGGGAGCAGAACTGAGTTTAACTCGGAATTTACCAGAGCTGACGCAGCTTCCTTAACTCTGCACCATCCTCTGGCTCTTTCCTGCCCAGTCCCTTCTCACTTTGTTTTTATCCTCCTCCCCAGCTGCCTCCCTCCCAGCCTGCCCATTCCCTTTCGATGTAAATCAGGAGTGCACAGAAGATCTCCGTGATAAAACACCTGCCCGCTTCAGAGCAATCCCCAATCCCAACAAGTGACCTTTCCATCAAACTCCATCCCCTGGTGCCAGGAAGAATTTCAAACCTGTCTCATGTGAGGAGCCTAGGTGCTTTAACCTGCAGAGATTTATGGCTCCAGAGAATATTTAACTTATGAATGAGCTGATTGTTGTTGGCCTCACTTTGTAACAGAGCGCTCTGAGTCAGCAGCGAGGTGGAGTGAAGCCTTCCTGCAGCGAAATGTGTTCCCATCCATCATTTCCCAGGAATTCAGCTCAGCACTTCCACAAGAACCCCTGCCCTGCTCCTTTAGCTCCATTTCCCACCGTCCATTTGCCATCGGGATCTGTGGATGTGACAGGGACAGAGCAGGGAGCTGATTCCTTGACCCAGAGCGGCGACATTCCGGACACAAACGTGAGTCAGGAGGCAAAACCAGTCCAGGGAATGCGTGGAAGCTCATCCCAGCTGTGGAAGCTCATCCCAGCTGTGGAAGCACATCCCACCCATGGAAGCACATCCCAGCTGTGGAAGCTCATCCCAGCCACGGGAGCACATCCCAGCCACGGGAGCACATCCCAGCCATGGAAGCACATCCCAGCTGTGGAAGCTCACCCCAGCTGTGGAAGCACATCCCAGCTGTGGAAGCTCATCCCAGCCACGGGAGCACATCCCAGCCATGGAAACACATCCCAGCTGTGGAAGCTCATCCCAGCCATGGAAACATATCCCACCCATGGAAGCTCATCCCAGCTGTGGAAGTACATCCCAGCCATGGAAACATATCCCACCCATGGAAGCTCATCCCAGCCATGGGAGCACATCCCAGCCATGGAAACACATCCCAGCTGTGGAGGCTCATCCCACCCATGGAAGCTCATCCCACCCATGGAAGCTCATCCCAGCTGTGGAAGCACATCCCACCCGTGGAAGCTCATCCCAGCTGTGGAGGCTCATCCCACCCATGGAAGCTCATCCCAGCCAGCGCGAGAGCTTCCCCCAGAAAATGGAATTTCTCTCCCAGGGAAATTCAAGTTTATTTGAATTATTCAAAACAACTTCCCTGTTTCAAATTTAATCTGCCTCTAACAGGAGACCAAGGCAACACCTGCTACTTTCAGCAAATGAGCTCTGGGCTTGTTTCAGCCCTTGTAGGCAAAAGATTTTTCATGTTTCCAGGAACACAGAGCACGGGAACTGAGAACACCAGCACAGATTCCAATTTGATGTACATAACACCCCGATATCCACAGATCCCACGTAAATCTAGGCAATTTATACTGATTTATGTGCAGCCTGAACAACAGTAAACTACAGACAGAACTTTTCTCCTGAGGGATGTGGAATTCCAGCAGGGGTCCACACTGGTTGGTTAATTATAAATTATGCTTTTCCTCCCCAAAAAGTGGTGAAGCGTCCCTGTGACACAGGCAGGGATCTGGAGTTCCAATAAAGATCTGTTCACCATTTGCTTCACACGGTCAGAATTCATCTTCAGGACAAGAAAATCCCACTCTGCGCCTCATCTCATTCACTGCTCTTCCAGGAATCATCCTGGCTGACCTGAGAGAGGAACCACGATGGGATCTGACTGAGATGGAACCTCCAGCCAGCGGTGTCAGGTTGTACCCTGTGCTCCAAGGCCTTGCTGATAGGGGAAAATTATCAATTAATATCACTGAGACTTAATTCTCTTGGACTAAATCAGCTTTTGCTGGAGTTCCAGCAGCCCCTCAACCCACAGGACTGTGGTGTTTGTCCAGAGCAGCCGTGGCTGCCCCTGGATCCCTGGAGGTGCCCAAGGCCAGGCTGGAGCCCCCTGGGACAGTGGGAGGTGTCCCTGCCCATGGCAGGGGTGGCACTGGGTGGGCTCTAAGGTCCCTCCAACCCAAACCACTCCGTGGTTCCATGATTCCTGGTATCACCCCCACTCACAGCAGCAACAGCTGTTGTTGCGGGCTGATGGCCCAGACACCAGTTCTTTTTAGGCTTTTTCTTCCCAAAGTCCAGTCTTAGAGCCTAAAGTAAAACGGAGCTCGCGGGTTCAAGTTTCAGTGATGTTTATTCGTTCTTATCTCGAGCCTGCTATCAGCCACCGCCGCTGGACGGCCACGGAGCTGCTCACAGTCTGGGATCCCCGGTGAACCATCCCCCAGGATGAGACGCCCTGTACCTTTTCTAGGGACCCAGCGACCCAACCACCTTCCTAAATGTGTCCTTGTTTATAAATCTATACCAATTAATTTAAAAAGTGTTAAGTCTACCTACATCAATGTCTACGTACCACTGTCACAGCAGAAGATGGGGAGAGAGAAGAAAGAAGAAGGAACAAGGGACAACAGGGGTAATGCTCAAATTCCTCCATCTTGTCACCCTCAGACTCCATTCTAAAACCCCAAATTCTATGTTTTTCACCCAGTGATAAATTATGCTACTATCTATTTTACAGTTTTGTAGTTTGTAATTCTTCTCGTAAAGTTGGCAACTTTTCCCATGGGCTAAGGTCAAAGACGGTGCTATTTTGGGGTCTCTGCCAGGGTCTGGGATCCTCCTGTCATGGTTCCTGACCCCCCAGGGCAGCCAGAGGGGTGCCTTGGACTCCGACAAGCAGTGGAATCCCAGAGTGGGGATCTCAACAACCCAGGCACTCCCAACCTCCGCCCAGCAGCTCCCGGCAGTCTCGTGGTGTGAAATCCCCCTGAGTCAGCTCCGTGTGATCACAGCAGCTCGGCTGGGACCACTCACGCATTGCCAAAGGCACATGAGCCCCCCAGATCCCCTTCCCCGGAGCACAGGGATTGACTCATCCTGCCCACCCCCAAAGCTCCGCTCCTCTTTCAAAATAATCTGATTTTCTCTCTTAGTTTGAAGTTAAACTTACCGGGCGGGGCTCTGGGGGAAGGTGTCCCTGCCCATGGCGTGGAATCAGATGGGTTTGAAGGCTTCTCCCAAGCCAAATCATTCTGGGATTGGGGGATTGCAAATTCTTGAGTCCCTCACTCAAAATGGAGCTCCTTCCTTCCCAATTCAGCATACATGGATTGCCACATGCAATTTATTTCCTTAAAAATCCAAGACTAGAGAGCCACAAGTGTAGAATAAAAAGGGACAGAAGAGATGTAAGGAAAAGCAAGGATTGCTGTCTCCATATGGGAAGCGGACCAGGCAGTAAAATGGTGATTTTAATATTAAAATTAATATTACATGAACCTGAGTCACTTTGCTCTGATGAGTGCAGAGCTCCTGGGCAGGGTGTGAGGGAGGCAGCAAGGGGAGTGAAAGGTGACACTGAAGGCACTGATGAATCCGAGCTCGCGGAGGGCGGCACTGGAGGGGAGGGGGTCGCACGGTTCCTGTCCATATTTACTTTCCCTCTGGCAACAAAAACTCCAGCACGAGAAAAGGCTTTTATTATAGAAAAACCCTGTCCTTACACAGCCAGGCCTGCACAAGGGGAAAGTGGCCACTGGCTCTCTGACCAACCCCCTCCTTAGACTGTGATCTCCCACAGCGCCCGCGCTCAGAATCTGAGAAAGTTTTTCCTTCCCACAAACGCTGCCTGGAAGCTGGAAAATTCCTCTCTGCCCAGCTTTCAGCATCCACATGCCTCCCTCACGGTTGGATCTCTGCCGCTGACATTTGCTGCGCTAAAGCCTGGATCAGGAATGGTGTGGCCAGCAGGAGCAGGGAGGTCATTCTTCCCCTGTACTCGGCGCTGGTGAGGCCGCACCTCGAGTGCTGTGTCCGGTTCTGGGCCCTCAGCTCAGGAAGGACGTGGAGACGCTCGAGCACGTCCAGAGGAGGGCAACGAGGCTGGTGAGGGGCTGGGAGCACGAGCCCTGTGAGGAACGGCTGAGGGAGCTGGGGCTGTTCAGCCTGGAGAAAAGGAGACTCAGAGGTGACCTTATCGCTCTCTCCAACTCCCTGAAAGGTGGCTGTGCTCATGTGGGGGTTGACCTCTTTCACGAGGCAGCAGCTGACAGAACGAGAGGACACAGCCTCAAGCTGCACCAAGGGAAATATAGGTTGGATATTAGGAAAAAGTTTTTTACAGAAAGGATGATAAAGTACTGGAACGGACTGTCCGGGGAGGTGGTGGAGTCACCATCCCTGGATGTGTTCAAAAAAAGACTGGACAGGGCACTCGGTGCCATGATCTGGTTGAGGCATTCGGGCACGGGTTGGACTCGATGATCTTGAAGGTCTCTTCCAACCCAGACATTCTGTGAGTTCTGTGAAAACAATCCCAAAAGCTGCCAAACCCCAAAAGCCACTCCCAGCCCGATCCCCGCGTGCCCTCCGTGCCAGGGGCAGGAACAGCTCGTGGGGGTGATTAACCTCACCCGGGCTTGCCTCGGCCAGCACATCCCCAGAACAGGACTTCATTCCGAGAGTTCTGAAGAAAATGTTCCTGATCAAACCCATGGCTCGGGCGTCACATTCCTTCAGCTGCACTTGGAATCACAGAATCCTGGAATGGTTTGGGTTGGCAAGGACCTCAAATCCCACCCAGTGCCAGCCCTGCCATGGGCGGGGACACCTCCCACTGTCCCAGGGTGCTCCAGCCTGGCCTTGGGCACTTCCAGGGATCCCGGGGCAGCCACAGCTGCTCTGGGAATGCCATCCCACCCCTCATCACACTCACAGCCAGGAATTCCTTTCCAATATCCCATCTAACTCTATCCTCCTTCATCCCACAGCCAGGAATTCCTTCCCAAAATCCCATCTGACCCTGTCCTCCTTCATCTCACAGCCATTCCTCCTTGTCCTGTCGCCCCAGTCCCTCTCCAGCTCTTCCGCAGCCCCTTTAGGCCCTGAGCTCTCCCTGGAGCCTTCCCTTCCCCAGCTGAGCACCCCCAGCTCTCCAGCCCGGCTCCACGGGGCACGCAGAATATCAGGAATCCCCCGGAAGCTAAAACAGAACTAGAAACAAAACTTTCCGATTTCTCTGTCTCGATTTTCACACAGATTTATTCATCATTGAACTAATTTGGCTCGAGGAGAACTGTACGTAAGAAAATCTCAAAAATCAGAAGTATTCAGCCCAAAACCCCCTTGGACACACCTGAGGACTGTCAGCCTTTTGGTGGGGGGTTTCCCAGAGGGATGAATCTGCAAAGGACCCACCACCAACACTGTTTTAGGCTTTATTGCAGGAAAAAGGCAAAACATGAAATTCCAAAGGCATGCAGGGAGCAGAGGAGGAGCAAAGGACCATCACTGCCCTTCCTGTCCGGGGCTTCCCTCTCTCCCACAGCTTCCAGCTGCAAACTTTGCCACATCAAAACCATCCTGCAATTGCCTTGGCTCCGGAGCTCAATGACAGGTTTTGGAATAAGTGACCTTTTCCAATAAGATTTGGGAACTTTATGCATAAAGCAGATATTTATAGACACGTTTCCAACCTCTGGAAGCGTTTGAAGGAGTCGTTTCCGAAGTTTTTATCACACATTAAAGCCCAATCTCATTCCGGGGCGTTCCGGGGATTTGTTCAGCCCGACTCAGCAAGTGCTGGGTTTGCAGGGGGACGTGGCAGAAGGCGAATGCAAGCTGTCAAATCTCATCCATGGGAGGGCTAAAATCTCCATCGACCACTCGGAGAGCTCGTCAGCAATATTAATTACCCTCTGAGTGAAGGAGTTCATGGCTGTCCCCGCGGACAAAGGCAGCGTTTCACCCTTAAGGTCTGACATTGGCCGAGGGGTGGCAGCGACTCCAGACACAGCCAGAGGTGAGACTCAGCAGCTCTAAACCAGACATCCCCAGTGCCCCGCCCCTTCTGCAATTTCATCTGGGTTTTACCCACACGTCCCTCACTCCAGACCTTTCAAAGATTTGCCCAGAACTCCTTGGAGTGATCATTTTATTGCCTCGGCGCGGTGATTTGTAACCCGAGTTTTCTGTGACATCGGGACGCTTCCGAGTTGGCAAAAATACCCAAGGTTGTGTGGAAAGTGCTTAACTGGCCTCAGAACGCACCCATGGCGTGCCTGGCTCAGCGGGACGCTGTCAGGCCTGGCAGCCAATCTCTCAAAAAGAAGAGAATCAGGATTTGCTTCCTTCCGTGCTATTCCCTGTGCATGGGAAGCTCCCTGGGAGAAGCCCAGTGAGGAGAAGGTTTGAAGGCAGACCAGGCCGAAGCAGAGCGTGCGAACAGGAGAGGAAGCACAGTTCCTGAAATTAAACAGGTTTATATCGAGAAAAATGGGTCCAAATGGGTCCAAGATTCTGGATTTATTTTGGAATTGAGTAAATTTTACCCCCCCTTCCCCAGAAGGGAGAGTCAGCCTAAACAAACCCAGAGCCACGTGCTCTGGGAGAGAGAAAATAAACACAAAGCACACAGAAACTCACATGAAATCTCCAAGGATGTGCGAGGGAGAATAAAAAGAATTGTTCAGCCGTCAGCCCCCACACTGAGACGTGATGGCAACTGGAAAAACTGGGGAGTGCCCAGAGTAGAAGCTGTAAAAAACAGCATTTGGCAAACACAGATCAGAAGCACACAGCAACCACAGAAACCTCCCGAGCACTTGCCCACTTGAGATCAGAAATGATGGAAAACGCACAAGAACATCTTTTTTTCCACCTTCTCCTCCACATAAACCCAGCAGCCCCTTCCAGCTGTGGTGGGATTAAGCCTCAGGATCCTTTTATGGAGTAGGGAAGAGTTCTCAGCGCTGGTCTGAGCGCCCAGGAGGATTTCTCAATGTCAGCAGATGAGTCAGTAGTAAAGCGAGGCCATCACCCTGCTCCCTGTATCCCATAAATCACCCCAGGAGCAATAAATCCTCCGGCTTTACGCCCCTCCAGGTAAAGGGCAAGCTGCCAGCACCACCAGGGAAAAGGAGCCCAGTGATGCTCTTGTTCTTTGCAGGTCTTTTAAACAGCCAATAAAACAGGCAAAAATCACCTTTCCTTCCTCACCTGCACGAGCCTGGCTCCCAGGACGGGGCGTTCTTACCCAGCACCACATTCCCTGCTCCCACTGCAGTCTTGGGATCACAGAATGGTTTGGGTTGGAAAATACCTTAAAGCTCATCCAGTGCCAGCCCTGCCATGGCAGGGACACCTCCCACTGTCCCAGGGGGCTCCAGCCCGGCCTTGGGCACTGCCAGGGATCCAGGGACAGCCCCAGCTGCTCTGGGAATTCCATCCCAGCCCCTCCCCACCCTCCCTGCCAGGAATTGCTTCCCAATATCCCACCTCACCCTGCCCTCCTTCGGCTGAAGGCCGTTCCCCGGGTCCTGGCACTTCATTCCCTCCAAGCCTGGCCTTGGGCGCTTCCAGGGGTGGGGCAGCCACAGCTCCTCTGGGCCACCTCTGCCAACCTTTGAAGCCTCTCAGACCCCAAACTCTGAGAAAATCATGAAGAGGTGACTTTATTTGGATATTCAAGCCAGGCGCGGGGTATTAAGAAATAACCAAAACCCCGCAGTGCAGCCTCACAGGAGGTGTAATCAGCACCAGGGCCCCAAAATGTCTCGGGATCAGCGAGGCTGGGACGACACCCCCGAACGTGGAGCAGTGTCGATGCCAAATGCTGCTAGAAGCAGCTCTTTCTCTCTTGTGGGAGAATTTTAGTTCTCACATAAGTTACCAGCAATATTCTCAAAACTAAAGAACACCTGTGGCCTTGCTAGAGAAATTGTTTATGATAGAGCAGGACCAATGTTTTAAGAAGTATGTTTTTAGGACTTAGCCTATCCCACCGAAGAGGTGGATGCGGTTTTGACCAATTGTTCTGCGAGAGAAAAAGATATAAAAGAACTTGTAATTAATTAAATAAATCACTTCACAAATAAATCACTCTTCTGCTGGATGAAGAAAAGACTGCTGCCTGATTCTCCTCCTCTCTCCATCTCCAGGACTGTGGCTACGCCCCTAGAGCAGTCCCAGCAACGCTGCTGAGGCAGCAGTTCCAGACGTGGAACTTGGCTCCTCCAGGATATTTTTGCCGACTCCACCAATTGCTCTTTGTGCTGACTGACAAGTGCAGGGCAGAATCCCTTTTCACTTCTCTAATCTCCGTGGGGCTGATACGCAGGGCCCCGGCGGAGGTTTAGGGGATTTATGCTCCCAATCTCTGCCCCTCCTCGCACGATTAATGCTGGTTTACACTCCATTAAAAAATGAGGCCGTAAAACTGCCTTCGTGGGGATGAGTCGGTCTCCAGTTGTGCGAAAGAGTAAGCGAAACTCAGCTAATTTTATTAGCAAGATTGATTTCTTGTCACCGTGTTCACGTTGCTCCTGCAAACTGCTGCAGAGCTGGGCTTATCCTGCCAGCCCAGCAGAGGCAAAAGTGGGAATATCTGGAGTCAGTCTGCTAAAAAAGGGGAGAAAAATAAACCAAAAGGGAGGCTTGGGCTGGAGAGGAGAGAGACAGAGGAAGGGAGGCAGAAAAGGGGGAAGTGGCGTTTGTGGGTCACCGAATGTGGCCTGAAGAACAACCAAAAACTCCCACACAGAGTAAAAAAACAAGAAGAAACCTGCAAATATTGTAATTAAGCCATAAAATCATGGAATGGGTTGAGTTGGAAAGGCTCTTAAAGCCCATCCACTCCCACCCCCGGCATGGGCAGGGACGCCTTCCACTATCCCAGGGTGCTGCAGCCCGGCCTTGGGCACGTCCAGGGATGGGGCAAAACCCCTCCAGGGAAGCTGATTTTAAAGAATCCAGTGCCCATCCCTGGCCATGGTGCTGGAGCTTCCTGGAGCTCCTTTCCGCCCTCACCAAAGCTGTGAATCACACAAAGCTCTGGCTCTGTTTCATTTTCCTGCCACATTTTCATTTCAGACGTGCTCCTGAGTCCCTCCCCTCCCTGCCCTCTCCCCCCAAACTCCCCGGGACCATCAGCGCAGGCGATTCCCAGGATGAAGCTCTGGGATCCCTTGGACGCTGCAGGGGCTCTGCAGCAGAGCCCAGGATGAATCACGGGTGTGTGCGGAAATGAAACCAAATCCAATCCGGCCTGAGTAGCGCCATCCATCACTCCCAGGGCCAAGGGGGCTGCCAGAGCGCGCGGCAACGCCGCCTGCATCCCGAGGAGCAGGATTGCTCCGGGGAATTTTCTCCTGGGATGGGCAGGGACGCTGGAACGTGCAGTCATCGCTGCCTTAACATCCCCAGATGGCTCAGGCAGATATTGGGGGTCATCGACAAATAAACAAATAAATACAAAAAATGAGCGTTTTTGCATTATTTAGCAAATGACCACTCTGTGAAATGATCAAGGCACCTTCTGGTCATGTACCAGCACAAACAAATGCTTGGATAAAGAGATTTTTCCAGGGTAATGATCCAACTGCAGAGAGCAGGAGCCACACGGACGTGGGAGAGCAGCACCGTGAACTGTCAGCTCCAAATGCCACTTTGGAGTTGGTTTTTATTGGGGTTTTTTTTTTGCAGACAGCAAGCCGAAAAGGGGCTTGAAAGAGCAATCAGGGTTATTTTGCAAATTGCCCTGGAAAGTCTGCGTGCACACGGGGAGAAGGCATAAAAGAGCCTGTAAATTTAACGGGGAGAAACAAACACAATTATCCAAGGCAGAGCGATTCCAGTTCCTCCAGCACTTGCTCAGTACAGAACGGGATCTTAATCCCTTCAAGGCCAGAGCAGCTGGGTGATGAACAGTCCCTGAGCACCCTCAGCACCCACAGCCACAGGAGCTGCTCCTTCCAGCTGCCAATTTCGGGAGCAGGGAAGGATTTCCCGTCTCTGCGACTGCACTCGCTGATTCATTCTGTGCCTCACCTGCCCCCAGCCAGGCTCGGGTTGTTCCCCGCTCTGTCCCATGATGGGCATCTAAAAACCACCAGAGGGAGGGTTCTTGTTGGAGTTGGAAATTATTATTATTATTATTATTATTATTATTTATTATTATTATTATTGTTGTTGTTGTTGTTGTTGTTTTGTTGTTGTTGTTGTTGTTATTGCTATTACTGTTATTATTATTATTATTGTTATTGTGGTTATTATTAATTATTACTAACTGTTCACAAGGAGGGGATAAAATCATTTGATCAAGGAAAGTCCAGGCTGGGAATTCACCTGCTGGCTGCCGTGTCCCTGTTTCGTGCTCTGCCCACTGGGGCAGACGCCAGGAACACTCAGATTATCCGGATCCGGTGGGTTTTGGGGCTCTTCCAGCTTTGTCTGATTGTTTGAGTCACCCCGTTACTGACACCTCTGAAGGGGGCTGGAAAACACTCGCGGCAAACCCAAACAACTCAAACACACACAACAATCCCGGAGAGTTGAACTCCAACCTCAGCTCAGGAAAATGTTCCACTCCTCTTAAATCTCTTTTCAATTTCTCTTAAAAGAGAGAAAGCCACATAATGTCTCTGACTTTAAAATCTGCATAAATAACCTGAATAATTGATGAGTTTTGCACTTTATAACCATTCTGCGCTGAATATGAATTATTCTTTAGAAAAACCAGAATAAAGTTGAGAAAAGGAATGGGTACATTAAGAGCATTTTTTGAGGATGAGAAAAAGAATTGGCATAGAAATGCAGAATGGTTTGGGTTGAAAAGACCTCGAATCCCACCCAGTGCCAGCCCTGCCATGGCAGGGACACCTCCCACTGCCCCAGGTGGCTCCAGCCTGGCCTGGGACATTCCAGGGATCCAGGGGCAGCCACAGCTGCTCTGGGAATTCCATCCCAGCCCCTCCCCACCCTCCCTGCCAGGAATTCCTTCCCAATATCCCATCAAATCCTCCTCTCCGTAACTCTGAAGCCATTCCCTGTGTCCTGTCCCTCCATCCCCTGTCCCCAATTCCTCTCCAGCTCTCCTGGAGCCCCTTGAGGCCCTGCAAGGGGCTCTGAGCTCTCCCCGGAGCCTTCCCTTCTCCAGGTGAGCACCCCCAGCCCTCCAGCCTGGCTCAGCCCCAGTCAGCTGCTCCCACCAGGCTGATACTGGTTCTAACTGGTCTGAAATAAATACCCAGCCTGGTTCAGTTGCACTAATTCCTATTTTAGAAGGATCTCAGGTTTTCACTGCTGCCAAGGAGTGAGACACAGATGTCAACTCTGCTTTGTCCTGTCTGTGCAAGCCTTTACTTCCCTGCTGTTTCCGTATCCAGCACAGCCCAGACTGCCCCAAAATCCCCACCTGCATCCCCAAAACTCTGAGCAAGCGGCCCCAGAGCTGGAATTCCCTGCAGGCTGTGGGTGTGCGTTGCAAGGACAGGCTGGCATGAGGTGCTTTGGCATCCACAGAATTCACAGAATTCACAGAATCACAGAATCACAGAATGTCTGGGTTGGAAGGGACCTTCAAGATCATCGAGTCCAACCCATGCCCGAACACCTCAACTAAACCGTGGCACCAAGTGCCCTGCGCAGTCTTTTTTTAAACACATCCAGGGATGGTGACTCCACCACCTCCCCAGGCAGTCTGTTCCAGTACTTTATCACCCTTTCTGTAAAAAACTTTTTCCTAATATCCAACCTATATTTCCCTTGGTGCAGCTTGAGAGCAACCTCTCAACCGAACACAAACCGAGCCTGTTCTATGGGGCAGACTTTCAGAAATAAACCCCCACCTAATCAGAGCGGTGTTTTCATTTAATATAAACACTGAATTCCCTGTAAAGGGTAAAACAAAATTATTCCATCTCAACGCCACCAAATACCAGGATATTCTCAGAATGAAGTGGGAGCCCTTGAACAAGATGTTCCGAGTTACGAAGCTGCTCTGCCAGCGAGGAAATGTTTCCATGAAATGCTCGAAGTTTTAATGAAACTGCACATTGTGACAGAAAGCTGCTCCCCAGAACACGTGTGCTCATTCCCACTCTGCACTGACGGCCCTGGGGAGCAGGGGCTGGGATGTTTTTAATATTTTTATCTCAAGTGTGTGGTGTAAAACACAACCTGCCTCCTCCAGTTCAGCAGTTCCTGATCAAAGCAAGGTCCTCTCAATAATGAAGGGAAGGGAAAAGGCTCCTGGAGCTGCCTGGGGTCTGCGTGCTGTGGGTCAGGCACTGAGGAAACCAGTAGGGATCAGGACTGATGAAACCAGTTCTGCTGACGGCTTTCCTGCCTATCTCCAGCGTTACCTTTATCCCAGGGGACAGAGGGGTCACGCACAGGCTGCATCCCAGATCCATCAGCCTTCACCCCGCCGCGGGAACGGGAGAGGAGAGGTTGGAGCGAGTCGAGGGGAGGCCACGGAGATGCTCCAAGGGCTGGAGCCCCTCTCCCGTGGACTGAAAGTGCCCCAGGCCAGGCTGGACGGGGCTTGGAGCACCCTGGGACAGCAGGAGGTGACGCTGCCCACGGCAGGGGTGGCACTAGGTGGGATTTAATCCCTTCCCACTCAACCCATGCCATGATTCCGTGGGTTGCAAGAGCATTTCAGGATTTCGGAGAGGCACATCCTGCTCCCCGATGGCTGCTGGACCTAAAATCCCACCTAAAGTGTTTTAAACATGGTGCCTTTTTGACACAGTGGTGGTCCGAGGGGTCCTAGGGCTAGCTCAGGACCCCCGGGAGCAACACGAGTCGAGGAACCTAGGTAAAAGAAAGAAGGCGCTCTTCTCCTCGGGATAGCGTTCTTAGATCTTTATTCCATCGAAATCCAGGAGGTGAAGAGGTCGGGGGCCTCCTGAGGGCTCCTTTTGACCCCTCAGGGAGGAAGGGGAGGGGGCAAAAGCCCGTCACCAATAGGGCACAGCTTACATGGGGAGAAGAGGCAGGGTCCAGGTGAAGGTGTTTGGTTTCAGGGGTTACAACACCACCTCGGGCGAGAGACGAGTCCAGACTTGTCCAACACAGCGTTCCCAGTGCAAAACCCATCAATAACATATCAATAACCTAACCACACTTGTGCACCACAACACCTTTTCTCGCGCAACATTTGGGGATCTCACACCGAGCTCTGGAGCCCACGGGACCCTGACTGCACACTCTGGGCTCACGCAGCTTGGGACCTTTATGATCTGTTTTTTCCTAGAAGCTCTGAAATAACAAAAGCAGAATCCAAGATGCGGCACCCTCGGTTTTCACAGCCCTCAGTGGTTTCTTGCCTCACTGTTGTCTTTGAGGAGGATGATCCTGGGCACGGCAGCGGAACAAGGAGGGGGAGTTCTGGCTTTGTTGGAAAGGGAATCGCCACACTCCAGACAGGGCACGAATCCCCGCCGTGTTCCCAAAGGCCTCTTCGTTCCCCGGCAGCAACACAGTCAGGAAAAATGGGATTGTATCCCCAGTGTGCTCTTAAAGGGTAAACAGGGAGAAAAACCAGCTCGGGAAGGGGAGCAGGGCTAAAGATGGGCTGAAAGAAACCCAGTGCCACGGGAAAGGATAAACTTTAAATCCCGACAAGGACATTAAAGCCGTTTGTGCCTCTCGCTTTCACTCGGTTCAGGCCATGTTTGCACCTTAGGCTGGGAAAGCCGAGATGAGGGAGAGCAGAAATCCATGGGGTTTGGTCCTTCTCGCTCCCCCTCCAGCCAGACTGAAACAAACTCCCTAACTGTCAGCACACCCAATTAATAACCCCGGGGAGAAAAGAGTTTTGTGGCACCCACCTCCCCAGAGGGGCAGAGCCCTGAGCACCAGCCCGGCCCTGCGGTCACACACCCCCTGCCAGTGGAGAGGCTCCCCTTCCCGAGGGATGTTCCCGGTTCCAGGCGATCCCGGGGTGCCAGAGAATTCCAGAATGCCGGGCAGTTCCAGAATAACGCCACAGCTCCCGCGGCTGCCGTCATTAATCCCTAACGCCCAAACACCGCCTGCTGATGGGCACGGAAGGACCCAACTGCAGCTCCGAGGAGCCTTCGGACCTGAGGAACATCCTGCAGGGAAGAGCTGTAAGCCCTTGGATCATGAACAACTGTGAATATTTAACCCAGGGAAGAGGAAGGAATTCCAAACAAAGAGCCGCGAACGCTGAGAACCCTCCCGTTTGAGCGCTCTCCCCTTCTTTTCAACCACAATTTTTCCATTAGACCATTTCCTCCTCTCCCCCCCAGCCCCTGGCAGAGATTTTATTGTTGGAGGATGTCATCGGGGCTGTTTCAGATCTGTCAGAAATAATCTTCTCATCTGCCAACTGCTCCCGGGGAGGAGATGAGCTCGTGTTCCGACTGACAAGACGTGCTGAAGAGCCCGGGCTTCCTCGGAGCCTGTGAGAAGTTGAAGTTCCCCCATTGTGTGAATCCTGTCAAAGTTGGCCCTGCAATTTTCCTAATGACAGCTGCTGTCAGCTGAGGAGGGGAAATTATTCTGTTCAGCTGGGAATGCTGACAGGAACTGCAGAGAGGGCCTGAGCACCAGAGGGAAGAAAAAAGGGACCAGGTATCTGAGGGAAGGTGTGGTAAATTCAGCCGGGCACCCTCCAAAGACTCAACTCGAGGCATTTTCAGTCTCCTTCCAAAATCCCGGGAGTTATTTACTCTGGCAAGAAAGGAACGACACAAAATTAAATAAACCACCTCAGGAATAATGTTTGAGAGGCCCAGCCAAGTTCACAGAGCTGTTTTGGTGTCTGGAATTGCACATTGTGACACCATTTCCAAGGGCGTGATGCGATCGGGATTGTCCAGCTCCCTTGTCCTTTCAGCAGGAGATCTGAAATTATCTGAGATATTTTTTAAAGTCATTAAAAAGCTTCATTAGCTGCCTGTGCGCATTTTTTAGAACCTGTTTCCACTCTTTGCTATTAAAAAGGGGCCTCACCGTGTAAATTTTGCAATTTCTTTTCTCCCTAGAGCCAGAAATCCACCTTCACAAACACATTTTTGTGGGGATCCATCCAGTTTGGAGATGGACAGAGGGACAGAAATTGCAATGCCACCCTTCAGTTTGAATGAAAACGAGGAAAGCAAACAGAACAGCAGGAGCTCTCGGGGCTCCAGCTGAGTCATTCCTGCTCTGCCAGCGCCTGCAGTTCCCACTCAGGATCTTCCCTCTGCTCTTCCAACAAACTGTGCAGGCACAGAGGGTGGGAACAGGAGCAGAAAGGGAAGAACTTCCACCATCCCCAGCTGGATTTCCAGTTTCCTTCTGGGACTGGTGGAACGGGTGTCAACAACCACCCTGTGGGCTTTGCCACGTGCTGTTAAAATACCACAAAACCCACATATAAATTATCCAGGGTGGGGCGTGGCTCTTTGAAAATGGGTTTATTTCAACTGAAATTCATTAAGCCAGCCTGGAATAAGATAAAATGTTGTCATTGCTCTACGACAGCCTGAGGAAAGCATTATTTAAATCTGTTCCAACCTGCAGCATCTACTGCTGATTGCAACAGGCACTGGGACACTGGCACTGGGGCCACCAGAAACATGAACTCTGAACTATTGAATATTTCTCTCACTAATTGTTATCTCTCCACTGCGTGGCCATCTCTGCCCACCCGTGTTCCTGCTAATCCCTAACACGTCTCAGCAGACTCCTGTGCTTACTTGGAAATGGGATTTCAGCCCCTCCAAGAGCAGAAATTCCACGCTGAGAGCAGCCAGTGCCTCAGTTCTTGGGGCTGAGAGGGGCTGAGCGGCTGCAGATTTCATGTGGGTCCGTGTTCCCCTGTCCCTCACTGCTATATTTTAAAGCTTTAACTCAGAATGATGCAGATTCAACCCTGGAGGAAATGTTTTACCCAAACGATGAAAGAAAAAAATGCTTAATGAGTCCCCCAAAGTCATCTGCAGCATTTTTCAGCTTCCCAGGCCCAAGGAGCTCTCCCTGTGCGGGGAGATTTGTTCCAAGCTCTTTCCATTCCACAAGGAAATCTGCAGCACATTCTCCTCCTGACACCAGGGCTCTCAGAAATCTCCCCAAAATTACTCCAAGCTGAGGAAACTTTCAGAGCAGGCCTGAAATTTAGGTTTGTTCCTCCCTGTAGTTCGGACTGCGTGGGCCCATCATGTCCTGGGAATATGAGACAGCCCCAGCTCAGTGTGCCCCCAGTTTCTCATCCAGTGCTTCCTCCAACCCCTACAAACGCCGAGCTGTTCCTTCAGCGCCTGAACGTCAAACAGATGATGATGGTGGTGAGTTTTGGCCCACCAGAATCAAAATTTTTGAGCCAGATTTTTGGCTCCCAGAGTCACTTTAAGACTGATGTTTATAAAGCTGTGCTTAACCTGCAGCATAATTTTCAGCGAGCGACTCGTGCCTCCTCTTTATCTCTTGATATCTCTTGTATTTTAAATATAATCATCTTTTTAAGGGTTATAATTAAACTTCCCACAAATTTGTGTGTACGGAAACACCTTTGCTACGTGAGGCCGACCAAACTATCCCAAACATCCAAGCAGAAAATCAACCCTCTCTCATTCTCCAGCTGTTTTTAACGACCCTCCGAAGCTGCGTGCCAGCGAGCAGGGCTGTGCTCAGAACACCTGAAGTGTGGGGAGGAAACACGTGGGACAGTCTCCACAAATTCCTTGGATCTGGGAGCATTTCAGAAACATTCCCACGGGTGGGATCAGTGACACCGAGCCCTCACCGGGTGAGGATCCCGGACAGCTCCAGCCGCGTGCGCCACGTGGGACTGAGAGAGCCCCAGTCCAACACAGCTCTGCTGCTGAGAGGAGGGAAGATAAAGAAACCCGGAAAAGAGAAGATAATGACAGTTCAAAATTCATCATCTCCTAAGGAATGGATTAAATGTGTTACAAGCAGGAAACTCTTCTCCTGAACGTGGAAGGAGACTTGAGTGCGGTAGCCTGAGGTTCCAGACTCGTATTTGTTATGCAAAACTGCCCTAAAAACAGACCTCAAAGAGCCACATGATCCCGAATCTGGAGTGATTTTTATCTCCTAAACAGTTTTCCAGCTGTTGCACGTGTAATTAACACCAGAACAGCTTTTTGCCTTTCTCATTTCTACTGCCAGGGGAAGAAATGATGAATCAGGAAACGGAGAAAGGGAAGCTTTGCTGGACAATCAAGAACAGCCAAACCAAACAAAGCCCCTGCAAATTATTCCCAGCTTAAAGCCTTGCCAGTATCTCAGTGGCTTTAAATCCTATTCAGGTGATTAGTGAGTTCTGCTGTCAGGAAGATTAAGAGATTGATCTTGGAGGAGGATTAGGATAAGATTTTTAGTAATTTTTCTAAGCACGGCGCACACTTTTAGTGGGAAGTTTCCCCTCCTGGACCTGGCTGTTGTATCAGGAGGAACAATTCCGTTCCTTTTCTCCTTCCCCAGCCTTGTCCCGAGGATGATCAGACGAGAGAGCGACGCACAGAGCCCTTCGAAACCTCTGAGATAAGCACAGCCCCAGGGGCGTGGTGGTGCTGGGAAAAATAAGGAGGAGCAGCTGATCTTTTGGGACCCACAAATACCAATTTAGGGAGCTCTGTGTTGTGAGGCTGCAGGGAAAGGGCGATGTTTGTGTTTGGTCCCTGAAGATCCTGGCGAGGCACAGCAGGTTGTCCTGGGGGACGCTCCCACCAGCAGGAGGCATCCAAAATAAAGCCTGGTATGATGGTTTTGGCATGGTTTTGGCCAGGCTTCCAGGAGCTGCAAGGAAGCATCAGTCCTACTAATTATTTTATATTCCCACTAATTATTTTACGTCATTTTTCCCAGAGGAGCTGTGGATTCCCCATCCCTGGAAGTGTCCCAGGCCAGGCTGGACAGGACTTGGAGCACCCTGGGATAGTGGAAGGTGTTCCTGCCGGTGGCAGGGGTGGTATTAGGTGACCTTTAAGGTCCTTCCAAGCCAAACCATTCAGGATTCTGTGATTGCACCTCAGAAAAAGCAATTTAGGTTGGGGAAACCCAGTGAAAGCCCTGTGTACCTGTCAGGACTCCCGTGAAACTGCCGGGAGCTGAAATCCTCCCCAGGGGGAGACCTCTGAGGAGGTTCCAGAGGTGCCAGCTTGGCAAAGCCCTCCCTGCTCTCCACACCCCCAGGGCCAGCTGGGACTTACAGGAGGTTTGTCCTGGGGTGCAGGGTGGGGTGTGCCCGGGAGTTTGTATTCTCTCACCATCTGTTGAGACCAGGTGGGGCAATGCTCCTCCCTCTGGACCATCTCCTGTTAACGGGCCCATCAATGCCTTCTGAATGACCCATGGAGAACTCGCTCTTGGACCATCTCCTGTTCATGGCCCATCAGCGCCTCGCCCATGACTCACCATCCCACTGTGAGATGTCCCACCCAGGGGGAGGAACCAGGCATTCCATGTGGAGTATAAGCTGAGATCTCAAACACCAGAGCAGCCCCATTTCCACTGGGTGCCCAGAGGAGCAGCTTTCTTCTCTGCTGGACTCCCAGAGGAAAATTACATCCTTCTACAGGATCACTGCTTCAACAGAACCACATCTGCCACTCCAGGAGGACTGCAGCTACTGTTTAATCGGACTGCTACCAACACCCTGTGACAACAGGGAGCCAGGTTGTATTTCTGACTCTGTCAGTGGTTTGTTTTGTTTTGTACTCTTGCATTTGTTCTTGTTCAAACTTCCTAGTAAAGAACTGTTATTCCTATTCCCATATCTTTGCCTGAGAGCCCCTTGGTTTCAAAATTCTAATAATTCGGAGGGAGGGGGTTTACATTTTCCATTTCAAGGGAGGCTCTGGCCTTGCTTAGCTGACACCTGTCTTTTTCAAACCAAGACAAGGTTTCAAGAGGTCACTGCCCTCAGCTCTCCTCTCCTGCTCTCTGGTGCTGCAGGGACAGAGCACAGGGCAGGGCAGAGATGAACATCGCACCCTTCATTCCCAAGCGCTGCTTTCAGTTCCCCCAGACACAGGTTTGGCTGCTCCACCACGTCCATGTGGATTTATAACTTCCTGAGGAAGCTCAGCCTGCCCCCAGCCCTGTTTCTGTTGTGTTTTGCAGCATTTCTGTCCGTGGGGTTGTGGAGAACATCCCGGTCCGAGCAGACCCTCCCGGAGCAGCCCCACCCTCCAGCCCCACATCATCTGGTGCCTTGTCTCGTGATTTCAATTCCTCACCCCATTTCCTTTATGGCTTTTAAACACCGTGACAAAATGTTTAGGGTTCTGTTCTCCATGATTTCAGTATTTCATAGCAAATAACTTCATTCCAGTGCAATTGGAAGTGTTCTCAGCACCACATTATTTATATTTCCACCCAATCAGGAGTACAAAGCAAACAGCTTTATACTCCTGTGACACCCACTGCCTGCTACGGGGAAATTGCAAGCACTGAAAGCTCCAAATGGATGAAACACCACTTTCTTAAGCACGTGCTGTGATTAAAAACTGTGGTTAGGCCAAAAATCTCATTTATTTCCCACTCAGGGACCTTTATAGAGAGACAGGAAAGGCCACGGCCTGGAGGGAACCCTCTTCCCACCCTCGCTGGTGAACAGAAACAGCACAAAGGAATTATTCCATTTGATTCCTATAAAAGATCCCTTAACTTTGTTGTAGCATCTGCATGAAGCCTTTGACGTCTGGCTCAGAATATCCCAGCTCTGCATTTTGTATTTTTCTTAATTCTGCACTTTCAGAAGCTGAAAGGAATTCCCTGTTTGTTCTCCCCGAGCCCGTGTTTTCTTTTCTTTCAATTCACTGAGCAATGGTTGTGTAAAGACAAGAAAAAAGTGGGTGAGAAGGATCAGAACTGGGATTTTTGAGGTCCCTCCCTGCCCATTGCCCGAGCACCACATGAGGCAACAACTTAATTTAGAGCAAGATTGACAAACAACATTCAAACCACTGAGGATTGTCAACTGCAGGCAGAGGAGATCAACCGGGCGGGGTTTTGGAAATCCCATATTCAATATCTGCGCTGTGAGGCTTTGGCAGCTTCTGGAGGTGCGGAGAACATTTAATTAAAGCCGATTCAGCTCGGAGGTCCCAGATGTGGAAGGCAGTAGATTGAGGCAGAAGTTGTTAATTAAAGGCCCCCTGTCCAGACAGCTTTCAACAATCCGCCCTCAGAAGAGGAAAGCAAACCAAAAGTTGCCAGAAGGCATTTTTGTACCCAATTTCTTGGGCAGCCCATGGGAGCAGCAGGTTCTGGGGGTCGCTGCAGCCTTGGTCCCACTGGATCTAAACCTGGACCTAAACCTGGATCTAAACCTGGATCTAAACCTGGATCTAAACCCTCCCCACAGAGGCTTCAGAGGGGAACAAACCCTGCTCTGCAGAGGCAGAACCTGCGCAAAGTCAGTTCTGGCCCTTCTGGGGGCTGGAAATTCCTGGCAGGATTTCTTCCACTCTTCCCCTTTTAAAACACAAGGAAACCGAAGCCTGATGTACTAAAGCACAATCCAAGGTCATGAGGGGTTTGTGGGGCTTTTCTGTGTGTGGTTTTTGGTTTTGTTTTTATTTTTATTTGGGGTTTTGGGATTTTTTTTTTTGTATTTTGGGGTTTTTTTTGTATCTTGGGGGTTTTTTGTATTTTGGTTTTTTTTGTATTTTGGGTTTTTTGGGGGCGTTTGTTTGTTTGTTTTTGTTCTATTTTTTTAAGCACAGTGTTCCCTCCAAGAGTTTCTGCCTCCCCTTCAGACAGCTTAAAAGCCCATCTCCAAAATGCATTTAAGGATATGTCTGCACCATGAAAGCCTTGTTAGCGTCCTCCTTTATTTGGGGAGAACAAAGCCAGTATGATTTACGCAGCAACTTCAATAAGGAGAGAAAAAGAAATGTTATTCCAGTTAGTGGGATAAAACCCTCTGCAAGGCCTCGACAGCCTCGGAGGAATGGAAATAATTAAAGAGTGGAGGATCAGGAGGGAAAACTACTGTGAGTAAACAGAGTGGATGCCCCAGTCTGGGCCAAAAACTCATCCAGGCCCGGCTCAGGGCTCGGGGAGGGGATGGAATGAGTGGAGAGAGAAGAATTCCAAATAATCCAAGACTCATTAGCACGGTGCAAAGCTCTGCCCTGCGTTAAACACCAGCCCCGAGGCCTGAGGAGGTGCAGCTGTGGCCAGAGCGGTGTTATAAATGCATATTGAATTGTTGGCTTTTCGCAGGTATAATGAATATTA
>WEIT01022045.1:36913-62392 GCA_013389985.1 Dryoscopus gambensis
CCCCAGGTCTCAGGTGTGCTCTTGGCTGGGAGCCAAGAGTACCCAGCGCTGTAACTTTTGCTTTATTGTTCACGTCTCTCATTGTCTTTTTATTAAAACTTTTAAATTCTCACAGGAAAGCGAACCTCGTTTTTCACAGCGGGATGGGTGGTGAGGGAAGGGTGATCCACACCCCTGAGGGAACAGGCAGGGATGGGGAAGCAGCAGTCCCCGCTTGTCCCGTGTGAAGAGAGGCTGCGACAGCCTCCGTGGCACTGGAAGGGCGGCACGGGAGTCAGGAGCACTGGAACACCGGGGGGAAGGCAAACCCCCGGCCCTCCCCTCCTCCGAGCCCCTCTCCTGGCTCCGAGATCACCAGAACAGCACAGACAGAGACCCTCCCCAGGGACAGGCTGGCCAGGCTGTGCAGGAGCAGCTGTGGAATCCCAGCCTGCTTTTCCTGCAGCCGGGGAGCAGCCGAATTCCCCTCTCCTGTGCACAGAGTCGGGGCAAGGAGCCCCCGGCCAGCCCTGGCCAGCCCAGGGCGAGTCTGCTGCTGCTGCCAGCCCGTTCCAGAGGAGCCTGCCCACACTGGAGGTGCCTGAGGCGGGGAAGAGCAGGAACCCCACCTGGACAACAACTCCTCCATTCCTGTGAGGGAGCCGTGGCTGAGGGACCTGATTTCCAACCCTTCACTTCTGGATCTCCTCCCCGCCAGCCCAGAGCCTCCAGAGGGTGTCTGGAATGAGCACACCCGCTGTGTGGATACAAAAGTGCTGCTTGCTTAAATCTTTTCTTGCTATTTTCTGTGTCGTGGCAGACTTTTCATTCTCACAAAATGTTATCAACGATGTTTTGCAAGTTATGGACACCTGTGACCTTGCTATTTCTTGTTTTGGTACAAGTAAAACAATAATTTGAGAACCAATTCAGCCATCCCCTCTGAGGGGTGGCCAAGCATTTTTGTCCAATTAGACTATGAAGAAAGAAATGTATAAAAGACGTGGGAATAATAAAATAATTCTCACTTTGCTGCATAAACTCCTGGCTGCTGGCTGATCTTTTCACCTCTCACCCACCGCGGGAAGGACAACGCTATCAACTCTACTGGTGTGGTGAGGGCCTGAGGCTGTGCTGCCTCGCGTCTCCCCCCACCTTCCCTCACACGCTCAGGCTGTTCCTGATGCCTTCTGCAGGCACCCAGAAACAGAGCCCAGGCAGGAGTGAGGGAATAAAGGCAGGGATTTGTTTGAGAGGCCTTCAAAGGCGCACCCTGGGGAGCCAGAGGCCACTTCCAAAATGGGCCCCGAGATGGACCCTGAGCCACGAGTTCCTCACACTGTTATAGGTTTGGTGCATTTGCATATCAGCATAAACTCACCAATTAAAACTTCAGCTTTCTTCAATCTCCCCACCTCTCTGGCAGCCCTGGCTCACCCCTTTGGGCCTGGGACAGGCTGAGTGTCCTTGGGCAGCGAGCTCAGAGCAGCTTTGTTGTGTCTGTCTGGCCTGAGGGAGCAGCTCACGAGCTACAGGAGACTGCAGAGTCACACACCGGGCCATACAGGATTGGAAAAGTATAAAAATTAAAACCTAAGGCATCATTCCCAGCTGGAACTGGGTGGGGCAAGCAGCTGCCCAGCACTGAAGGATGGCCCGTCCTGGCTCTTGTTTCTCAGCCCAGCTGGAACAGCTCTGCTCCAGGGAGCAAACCCAAGTGAAATCAGCACCCACCTGCACCCCAAAATGAAACCAGCTCCTCGGCCATTCCCGGCCGCAAAGCAGCACCACATCCACAGATGAGACACCTCTGGATCTCCCTGGACAGTGACACCTCCTCCAGGCCAGGTCCTTGTTTAAAACACTGAACCTTCACACTTGCAAAGCACAGAGCCTTTGGGACATCACCAGAGCCGCAGTAATAATTAAAACTCAGAAAAGAAAAAGGAAAAAATGACGAGGATTAAACTTCCCCACAGCTGCTGAACGTTTAACAGAAGTTTCTGACCACCGAACCAGTATGGAGTGATTTTTAATGGCCAGGTTGGAGTAAGCTGAAGTGACAGGAGTGGGAATGAACGGTTGCTCAATGGGAAGTGACAGTGAGAACACCCAAGGGTTGCTGCTTTACTCACTCACTGTGATTAACAATGTTGTCCACAAAGATTGAAACTTAATTAACATTTTTAAATTGTGCTTTGACATTTTTAGCTCTTCCTATAAAAGCACTTGTGCAGCTGTGCGGGTCCAACAGAGCCTTGACTGTTTGAACCACTCACCCACTGGAGGCTGATTGTGTTTGACTCCTGACAACAAAAACACCGAAATCCAGATGTAGCCAGCATTTAAAGCCTGCTCCGAGCTCCCGGGGTGATTCCGTGCCTGGGATCAGAGCCCTGCTTCTCAAACAGGATTAAATCCCTCACAAAATGTTCCATTAACTTTGGTAAAAGAGTTTTGCTCAAATGGGATCTTGGAGCAGAGGATTACAGTAAGCCTGACCCTGGTGAGTTGATAACGCACCTATCTTTGGGTGAAAAAAATGAGGAATTCAAGCTTCTGCAAGAACTTTTTGTTCACTGCTCCCCCTGAATTTCCAAAGTGAGCTTCCCACTTAAAGCAGGAGCACCGAAGCAGGTGGAATGGGACAGAATTATTTTCTTTTCTTGTGAAAGGGCAGGGCCTGCAGGAGGAAAGTCAGAATTATATTTGACTTTGGGGTGCTGAAGTCAGAGCTCCTCGAACATTCCCAGTCTCCCAAGAGTTTACCCTCTTTTCTGGGTCACTCCGTGGCAGTTTCACAGGTTTGATCCAAGGACAATCAGTATTTCTCTTTGAGTATTAAAAAATAGGACCGAAGGACTCTGGAAAAGAAGAAATTTCAATTTTCTGAAGACAGTATTATGATTCTGTTCAATTAGTAAAGGAAAAGATGTAACTCCTATATAAAATACGTGGAAAAGTAGGGAAAGAAGGGAAATTTTTTTCGGAGTTCTGGCAGGAAATGCACAGTCCCTTGAAGTCTCTGACACGCACCAGAGAACGGGTCTCATCTTTCGAGTGGGAACACAATGGGTTTAATAAAATTCACTCCACTGGGCAAAGACATGTAAATATCTGCAGTTATATAAACACTGCAGCCGGGCAGCGCGGCCCTGCCCAGCCCAGCCGGGCTGCAGGAAACAACTCTCCCTCGTTCTGCTGAATATTTAACAGCTTCGTTTAGAAAGCAGAGCTGTTCCACCCTCTCTGCGTGCACCAGGTGTCAAGACACAATCACGTATCAATCCATTCAAATCAGCCCCAAACCAGAGCCTCTTGTAGAAAAACACAATGCAATTAGAAGGAAATGGTCAGCTCAATATTGGCCCGCTAATGAGAACTGCCTCGATGAAATGACTATATTCATTTAATTAAAAAGCCCATTATGGACCCCATTCAAAGTGCTGTTCACTGAACTCTTTCATATCAATCTCATTTGTGTTTGCAGCATGTTTGGGGCATTATGTTGATTTGCACCAGCAGGTTCTGGAGAACAAAGTCTTGGGGAAAAACCACTTGGCCCCTCATGAAAGGGTTTTACAAGAGATAAACACAGATATAGATGAATGCGAGCACTAATGGTTATTTTCTACAATACCTGCAGCTCAGGTTCAGGAGCAGCAGGGATGGAGTCATTTCCAACCCAGAGTACAGCTCAACCTCACCTGCAGCAGTTGCTGAATCACCACAGATTTCACTCGGATGGTTTTGGAGGCATCGGTGCCACCCTGGAGGAAGGAGGAACCTGGAGGGGGGAGCCGCAAACGGCCCCAGCAGCCCCTGGCTGTCAGTGAGTCCAGAGGGAAACTGCATTTCTCACACTCCCACGCACAGACATCGTGGAAGATGCAGCAGGGCAGAATTAAGGAGGGATACGACAGGAAATGACATTTCCCAACAGTTGCATGCACAGATTTTGGCCTTCACTGAACAAACGGGAGCTGAAGCTGAATGATGCTGAGGAATATCAGCCACTGCTGTGTGAAAACTTGAGGGAAAGCACTGCAGTTTTTTAGAGCAAGTTAAAAAGCTTGTAATCAGCCAGATGCACAACTCCTGCTTTGACAAGGCACTGCAGGGATAAGCAGTTGGATTTTTATCCCCTTTACCTCAGAGGCTTAAATACCGTGGAGCAAAAGCACCTTCAGTATGCAGCATCACTGTTTGGACAAACCCCAGCACAGGAGAGCTGCAAAATACCTGCATGTTCAGCTCAACCCCATCCCCGAGCTGACCCAGCTGTGAGAAACTCGCTGCAACCTGCGAAATTATTTGGAATCTCAAAGATTATGACATAAATCTTTGTTTATCACAGGTACAGCCCTGAGCACCGAGTGATAAGTATCCAATATCCTCCCCCCACTGGGCCCCGGTGCCACCAGTTGAGCAGGAGTGGCAAACAGGAAGAAATTCTGATTTGCACATCTGATTTTTCTGCATTTCAGGGCTTTGAGGGCAAACACGGCCTGTGCAGTGTGTGTCTGAATCTGGCAGGAATCTGCGTTTGGATAATATCTCAGCAGAACACAGAACTGGGATGGCCCATGGGTTAAGGAGGGGCTCAGTTCCAGGGCTGAGCGGCTCAATCCCAGGGCTGAAATAATTCCAGGGTTGAGGGGCTCAATGCTAGAGTTTAAATATTCAATTCCAGGGCTGAAATACTCAGTTCCAGGGCTAAGGGGCTCATTCCAGAGCTGATGGTCTCAATTCCAGGGCTGAAATGCTCAACTCCGGGGCTGAGTGTCTGAATTTCAGAGCTGGGGGTCTTAATTCCAGGGCTGAAATCCTCAATTCCAGGGCTGAGGGGCTCAGTTCAAAGCGTAGGGGTTCAATTCCACAGCTGAGGTGTTCAATCCCACAGCTGAGGGTCTCAATTCCAGGGCTGAAATCCTCAATTCCAGAGCTGAGGGTCTCAATTCCAGGGCTGAAATCCTCAATTCTGGAGCTGAGGCAGCTCAGTTCCAGGGCTGAAATCCTCAGTTCCGGAGCTGAGGGAGCTCAGTTCCACAGCTGAGGGAGCTCAGTTCCAGGGCTGAAATCCTCAATTCTGGGGCTGGAATCCTCAATTCCAGAGCTGAAGGTCTAAATTCCAGGGCTGAAATCCTCAATTCCAGAGCTGAGGGAGCTCAGTTCCAGGCCTGAGCTGTGCTGTTCACATTCAGCTGAGGTCCAGCTGTGCCAGCACTTGAATTATTTATGTGATTGCCAATGTTAAGACCCAGCATTTCCAACAGAGGCCTCGTGCCCCGGCCTTTGGCACCGGCGGCTCCTGCTAATGAGGGGGTGCGAGGCCAGTGCCCTCCATCCCGCGTTCCAGCTCCACACGGAGCACTCCGGTGCCAGCAGATCAGGGGCTGCCCGTGTCTGCACCCTCCCGGAGTTCACAGAGCTCCGTGGCGCGCACGGAGAGGGCGATTTGGAGGACAAGGCCCAGTCAGCTTTTAGTGCCGATTCCGGCCTGTTTTGCAGAGCTGCCGAGTGTCTCTGCTGAGAGCAGCCTCAGACCCAGCGAGCAGCCAGCAGGGCTGGCCTTGCTTGTTTCCACAGCCCCTCGGAGAGCAGGGCTCTTGGAGAGGCTCGGGAGTCGCAGTGGCTGATTCTCGTCAATCCAATTATGGCCCAGCCCAGGAACTGCCTGTGATGCCTTCTGCAGGCACCAGAAACAGAGCCCAGGCAGGAGTGAGGGAATAAAGGCAGGGATTTGTTTGAGAGGCCTTCAAAGGCNTGGGAGTCACAGTGGCTGATTCTCGTCAATGCAATTATGGCCCAGCAGATGTTGCCGAGTGCTCTGGGCGCTGCTCTCCAATCTCCAGGGCTGTGCTGGCCAGCAGCAGCCCGGCCAGGACCTGTCTGTGGTGCCTTCTGCAGGCACCAGAAACAGAGCCCAGGCAGGAGTGAGGGAATAAAGGCAGGGATTTGTTTGAGAGGCCTTCAAAGGCGCACCCTGGGGAGCCAGAGGCCCCTTCCAAAATGGGCCCCAAGATGGACCCTGAGCCACGAGTTCCTCACACTGGTATAGGTTTGGTGCATTTGCATATCAGCATCAACTCACCAATTAAAACTTCAGCTTTCTTCAATCTCCCCACCTCTCTGGCGGCCCTGGCTCACCCCTTTGGGCCTAGGACAGGCTGAGTGTCCTTGGGCAGCGAGCTCAGAGCAGCTTTGTTGTGTCTGTGTGGCCTGAGAGAGCAGCTCACGAGCTACAAGAGACTGCAGAGTCACACACCGGGCCATACAGGATTGGAAAAGTATAAAAGTTAAAACCTAAGGCATCACCTGGGGGTCACAGGGCTGACACAGAGCTTAACTTGGTTTCTCCTGGACCTTTGGTCATTGCTACTGAACATATCTGGAAGTAAAGTTACCGTCTGAAAGCGGAAGAAGACACAGAAAATACAAAATAGTGGCATAAAGTGTCGTTTGTATCACTGTAAATGCCACAGAGAGAAGTGTTTGCCAGCCTTAGAAATGCTGCCAGAGTCCAGATAGGCTCAGTTTCTTCTGGAAGCTCATTTTCTGAACTCTTGGATAAGAATATTTTGTTCTCTTCCACATGTTAAAAACGAAAACCTAGCAACAAAAATGCAATTGTTTTCTTAAAGAGAGCACGAGCTTCGTTTAATTTTCATGCAGCTTTCACATCGCCAGCATCCCACACGGAATCTCTCTGCTCCACGTCCCTGGCACTGATGGAATCTGGACCAGCACGAGTGGGGAAATCTCACGCTTCAGTTCACTGAGTCTTAGCACCAGGTCTTAGTTTTCCCCCAGTGACCAGCACACAAACACTCCAAAGATGCAAACCATCTCCTCCCTGCTGCAGAAAACATGATGGAAGAGGGGGATATTTTATGTTCGACCCACCTGGACATCACTGCTCTGTCAGGGAGGGAATGAAGAGCCATCAAAGCGTCTTTCTGAGCTAACAGAATAGGCAGAGAGGAGAAGAAAAAGACCTATTTTTAAGCCACTGTTTCAAGATTTTATTCTTATCCCCAGCAAGGCCTAACAGGGGGGGTCACATCGGGCCTCATCCTGTTCACCCCGGTGTCTGGGAGACTGGGAGCGAGTTAAACTCTCTTAAAAGGCACCAAGCAAAATGAAAGACCTTTTTTTTCTTGCACTCCAGGTTATCCTTGAAGCTGCACAACCCCTGTAGCCCCCCTTAAAGCAGCCTCTGCCCCCTGTTCTGCAGTGACCACTTAGGGAAGCCCAACATTAAACTTGGCCCCTTCTGATGACGTTCAGAGGAGCTTGGCCTCCTCTCCTTGTGGGCCTGTTCGCACCAGGAAAAAAATCCGCTGAATTTAAAATTGCATCAAGCATTTTGAGGGGGCTGTTCAGAGGCAAAGAGCTGCTTCGCTCCCAGCTGCACTTTTGAGGGATCATAATTTGACTCCAAAACCAGCCCTGGCTCGAGCAGTTGTCGGGATCAACACGAAGCCTCTCATTCCCCTCAGCGCAGCCTGGACTTCAAAGGTTTCTGAGAGCAGAAGACACTGAGAATTATTTAACAAAGAGGGATGGCAGACAGCTCTGCACAACCCTGTTTGCCCAGAAACTGCAATCCCTCTGCACACAGGATGCAAAAACAAACAGAAAAAACAACGCTGACTGTGGAGATCTGCTTTGAGCTGTTCCAGCACCAGGCAGTGCTTGGCCATGAGCAGCACACACCCAAATTTTGTGTCTGCACAGCAAAAACCCACTGATGAGGGCAGGCAAACGCTGCCAAATGAGCCCAAAATCTCGGGTTTGGTGCTGAGTTTGGTTCTGACTTATTGTTTTCAAAGCCTGGGATTCAAAAACCCCATCAGGAGTTTCGAAACGATGCTCATCAGTGAAAATGAACGTGTGTCAATAGGTTGTGACAGAAAAGTGATTATCTGCGTTACATAAACCATGGAAATTCATGACTATTCCTCAGCATATCATTAAAATACATTGACATTTCAACTGAAGTCATCTGGATATTGCTGTGACTCTCCTTTACACTGCTGCTCATCCTGGAAGGGGGTGCAGAGCAAGGGAAGGCTCTGAGCTGCTGGAGAACCGGGTTCAGTTCATCGGCAATTCCTTCCACCTACAGCTGCCAGAAAGTTCAGGGGAAAATCCACTTCTGTCATAATGGAACGTGCTCTTTTCCCTCTGGAGAGAGGAGGTGGCAGGAGAGAAGAGTGGGGAACAGGGAATAAGAAACAGGAGCCCTCTTGATGCCTTCTGCAGGCACCCAGAAACAGAGCCCAGGCAGGAGTGAGGGAATAAAGGCAGGGATTTGTTGGAGAGGCCTTCAAAGGCGCACCCTGGGGAGCCAGAGGCCACTTCCAAAATGGGCCCCGAGATGGACCCTGAGCCACGAGTTCCTCACACTGTTATAGGTTTGGGTCATTTGCATATCAATGTTGCCCTGCTTTTTCAGCCTTCTGAATGTTTGCATTTTTTGGAGTCAGAGTTCTCACAAGTCTTAATGTAAATAACAGCCAATGTTTATGTAACTGTCCTTTGTTTGTAATTCCTTTCTCATGATGGGAAATGAGTGATGGACTGTCTGTTTGACCAGTGTGGATTAAGAGGTGGCAACCTCACCTTCCAATCCACTGTCATGGTCAGAGGTCTGTATATTCTGAGAGGAATTAAATTCTTGGGGTCATTCCCTCAGATCTCTCTTGAGAGTCGTGTGGTCCCTTCTTGTGTCCTATAGCGACACATCAGCATCAACTCACCAATTAAAACTTCAGCTTTCTTCAATCTCCCCACCTCTCTGGTGGCCCTGGCTCACCCCTTTGGGCCTGGGACAGGCTGAGTGTCCTTGGGCAGCGAGCTCAGAGCAGCTTTGTTGTGTCTGTCTGGCCTGAGAGAGCAGCTCACGAGCTACAGGAGACTGCAGAGTCACACACCGGGCCATGCAGGATTGCAAAAGTATAAAAATTAAAACCTAAGGCATCACTCTGGGTGTGGGATGGCTGCAGAGCCACTCTGAAATCACAGGATCATGGGATGGTTTGGCTGGGAAGGGACATTAAACCCATCCAGTGCCACCCCCTGCCATGGGCAGGGACCCCTCCCACCATCCCCATTCACTCCAAAGGGGTGGAACGGGCTCGTCTCAAAGGTCCCCTCGCAGCCAAACCATTCCCTGAATTTCTGATTCCCAAACTTCCCTCCTGCCGCTGGGAAATGTTGGTTGTTCATGCTGGGAACAGCTCCACTGCAATTATCCTGCAGGACCTGTCACCTTAATCAGCCCCAGAACAGGACCATTTATTCTCAATACAACATTAATTTCAGACAGGTGAAAGTGAAACCTTTTAGTGGCTTAATGCAAAAAGGGGGGCGAAAATGCGGATATTCCACTAAACACCGGTAGTTAAGGATAAAAGGGAAAATAACAGCTATCATGGGAGGGAATTCATCCCACCTGCAGGAGAAGAATTACCGACAGAACGCACTGTCAGGAAAAAAAACCAACCAACCCAACAGGGCTTGTCTTATCCATGGAATTAAATCCAGATCCATAGATAACAACACGTACCCCTGGGGGGTCAGTTCTGGGTATATAAACACATTAAATAACGAGGGCAGGTGGATTTTGAAGTGGCTCCTGAGGCTCCTTTGAAGCCATGTGGAACTCAAATACGAGTTTCAGCAGCAAGACTGGATGCAACTGGGTTTTTTTTTAAGATAGCCCCATTGTATCTGACACTTTGAACAGGATGTGTTTTCAGCGCAGGAATACCAGAGGGGGTTTTTGGGGATGCAGTGTTTTGGTTTTGCCTTTTGGGTTTCTTTGGAGGCTGAGCTGTCCAAAGGTGAAAAAAAGTGCTGTGCAAACAACCAGAAACTCCACGGAGCGGTGCATCGGAACTTGGATTTATTCACTGCCATGCTCATAAAGCACTTTCTCTGATTTTATCCATGGATCAAATAATGGGCATTTTGCTACTTTATTTCTAACTGTCCCTTCAAATATTCCTTGGGCTCCCAGGTAGCTTTTCATGCAATTCAAGAAGTTTGCTCCATTTGGGATTTCATTCCATGACCTCTTCTCCAAGCTGTTTGTGCTTCCTAAAAGACACCTGGTTCTTGTCCTATAGGAAGGGACTCAGTGAGATTTTCCTCCCTCACCGAGCTCTGTTGGCAAACTCATTTCTGCTGCTGCATCTGAGATTTTGGCTTCCCTTTCCAAATGCAAATATCCGAGTGCATGCATTTAGTAAAAGCCATAATGGGAATTGATTCGCACTCCAAACCATCTGACCACTGCTTGTCAGCCGATTGCAAATACCAGATGGAAAACACTCCATCACTTCCCAGAGATCCCACTTTTTAAATATTTTCTTCCCAGTGAGTTAAATACCCTGCAACCATTTCTAGTTAGCAAAGGGCCTGGCCGTGGCTCTCACCCATGTCCCTGCACACCCAGAAATCCAAGGATTTCCGTGGGATTGGGTGGGAGCTGTGGAGGAGGAGGAGGTGACACAGGCAGGGCCGCGCTGCAGTGAGAGGTGGCAAAGCCAGGAGTCCATGCTGGGCCACCAGGCACCCCTGCCACACGCACAGGGGATGGCTTTGAGCTGCCAGAGGGCCGGGGAGGTGGCATTTTGGGGAGAGATTCCTCCCCGTGAGGGCGGGGAGGGGCTGGGATGGAATTCCCAGAGCAGCTGTGGCTGCCCCTGGATCCCTGGCAGTGCCCAAGGCCAGGCTGGAGCACCCTGGGACAGTGGGAGGTGTCCCTGCCATGGCAGGGGTGGCACTGGGTGGGATTTAAGGTCCTTCCCAACCCAAACAATTCCATGATTTTATGATTCCATGATCACCTGAAATTACCAGTGATGCCCCCGTTGTTGGTGAGCCAAGCTCACAGCGTTTATCCCTTCTTTTAACGGCTCCATCTCCAGAGGAGCCCACCCCAGATCCAGGCACTGTTCCAGACCAATCCCACATCCATTCCACATGGAATTTGCAGGAGAAAAGCTGCTCATTCCGAGGTGAATATGGAAAGCTCTGTATCAGGGAGTCGAGAGTGTGGTCTGGGCACCCCCTCCATCAGGTAAGTCCTTTAAAAAAACCCCACATTTTTTCTCTACTCTTTATCTCTTTTCTACTTCTGCCTCCGGCAGCTCCCGTGGATGCTCTGCACCCCTTGTGCAGGGACAGCCACAGAGGAGAGCGAACAAATTCCAGAATCAGTTCTGATCAGCTGTCCCTGAGTCACCTCCCCGCAGTGAATCCAGCTGGGGGTAACTTGCAGGACTGGCAGGATTTAAACAGACGCGAGATTTGCACTTGCTGGCGCCTGAATCTGCCTGTGCTGAGTGACCTTGTCCGCTCTGGCCTGGGAGGGGCCCTGACCTGCTGATGCCAAATGCTGCTAAAAGCAGCTTTTCTCTCTTGTGAGAGAATTTTAGTTCTCCTAAAAATTACCAGTGATGTTTTGTAAACTAGAACACCTGCGGCCTTGCTTGAGAACGGTTATTATAGAATATTTTAGGAAGTATGTTTTTAGAATTTAGCCTATCACGCCAAGGAGGTGGATGTGGTTTTGACCAATTGTTCCGTGGGAGGAAAAAGGTATGAAAGAACTTGTAATTAATTACATAAATCACTACTGCACTACAACCTCACTACGGCACTTCACTGCACAATAAAGCTCCTCACTATTCTGCTGGATAAAGACTGCTGCCTTCTTCTCCTCCCCTCTGTGGCTCCGGGACCGCGGGCAATTCCCACACTGACCTGCTCCCAGCTCGGGCCGGCCCAGGCCGGGCTCCCTCTGGAATAAGGGACCTGAGGCTGCTGTATGGCACTAACACAGTTAGGTTATTGATATGTTATTAGTGAGTTTTGCACTGGGTGATAGTACGTTATGCATGTCCCGACTTGTCCCTTGCACGCGGTGATGTTGTAACACTGGAATCCTACACCTCTTACCTGGGGAAAAAAAAACAAACAAAAGACTGGATATGGCACTCAATGCCATGATCTGGTTGAGGTGTTCGGGCACGGGTTGGACTCGATGATCTTGCAGGTCTCTTCCAACCCAGACATTCTGTGAATTCTGTGAATTCTGTGAATTCTGTGAAATCCTATCTTACCCCTACATCAGCCGTACCCCATTGGCGGGGGTCTCTCCCCCGCCTCTTCCTCCCTGGGGGGGTCAAAAGGGACCCTCCCGGGCTCCCCGGTCTCTTCTCCTTCTTGGATCCATGAAATAAACACCTGAGGAATTGATCCCGATGGAGGAGAGCACTTTTCTTTCTTTTACCTTGGTTCTAATGACACGGGAAGCTCCCCGGGGTCCCTGAGCCAGCCTTGGATCCCCCTGGACCGCCACCGTGTTTTGAGTGAGGCTGGTGCTGCAGGGAGGGAGTTTTTACCCGGGGGTGAGATGGGATCTGCCAGCACGAGCTGTGCCCTGTCAGGTGCCACTTTGTGCCCAGGGCACAGGCAGAGGAATCCGGAATCCAGAGCAGCCCCCGGAGCGCCGAGCCAGCAGGGAGGTTATTCCAGGCGTTTCCAGGAGCTGCTCTGCTCTCTGTTCTCTCCCTGCCACACGAAAGGCAAAAAGAACAATGTAATTACGCTCATGAATCAGCAGCACTTGGTTATGAAAATATGAGTGACTAATGACAGCAGCTCCTTTCTGTGTCACTGCAGCAGTTCCAGCAGTTTGGAGTTTGGAGCGGAGAGATATTAAAGATTCTGCTCTCCCTCCCTCTGGAGCCGGGCGAGAACCCAGCAGATGACACAGACAGCTTCCCCTCGCAGCAGAAATGACAAGGCTGGCCCTAAATTAACACATGGCGAGGCGCACTGTTGTTTTGTCCAAATATTTTTCTGAAAAATCCTCCTGAACTCCGAGGATGTGGCGCAAACCCAGCGTGGCCTGGACAAAAGGGAGAGCCACCCCAGAGCCTCTCGTGGGCATCTGTCACCGGGTGTCCCCGTCTGAAATGCTCCATCCTTCAAACCTTGCAATATTGCGCCCTTAGGGAAGAAAATTTCTTCATTCTGTAACTTTGCTGGGTTTTGGCCGTCGTTTGTTCTGCCGGCTGAGGGCTGGCGGGCAGCAGTGGCGCAAATCTCCCGTGAGGGTGTGAGGAGCCCAGAGCCGACTCGGGCGGTGCCCCTGCGAACGGTGACATCAAAGCGAGCCGGGCACAGAGAAACTCAGGAACAACTGAGGAAAACAATTCCACCCCTCCTGTGCGGATGAAAGCGAGCTCTGTTTCTTTACATAAATAACATTCTGCTGGATTCTACCTTCAGATTTGCATCAGAATTTAAATAAGAGCTGCCGCGCAGATGTTAAGAGTTCTCCTTGCTAATACTGGTTCTTAATTTGTCATTTCTGAGCTCGATTGAGGTTATTCCCCCCCCTCACCTCTGATTCCTGGAGCTTAATGCCAGCAGTAACTGTTTCATCCACTTAAATAATGACGTGTTTATTACAAACAGAAATTAATCCCTAACAAATAAAATCCGAAGCCAGTGAAGAGTTAAACCAAAAATCCCCAACTCCTGGGAGCAACACATACTGGTTTTTTCTGAGCTTCCCCAAAAATAAAGCACAAGGCAGGACTGAAACCGACCCAAGCCTAAGCCTAAATAAATCAATCTGTTGTTAAGAAGATTCAGACAAGGTCCAGGAGCACAGCCTGTTCACAAATCCATCCCTGACCACACAAAAGGTGTTGCTGAAACCCAACATTTTATGCTGCTCCAGAATAGAAATGTTTTTCTCTAGCAACACCAACAGATTACACCCTCGGCCCATGATTCTGCCAATAAACAGCTCATTATCAGCCTTGTCCTTATGGCTCATTAATTTTTTAAAGAGCAGGGGGCGTGGGGGAAAGAAATGGAGAAAATGAGAGGGATCAGTGGGGTCTGATGAGGATTAAAGGGAATGATGGTTCCTCCTGTCTGTGCCTCCTGCTTGTCCTTCCTGCTCCAACCTCGGCATCGTTCCTGGCTTGGGGAAGGGCAAAACCCCAGGAATAAGCTGTGATCCTGTGGCTAAACTGAATTCCTTTGGAAAAGGAACTTCTCCGGGAGTTCTGTGCTAAAGCAAAGGACCAAGGATGCAAGAAATGAGGTGTGAGGAAGGGAATTAGCATTTGAGTTAGTGAGAAAATTGTAGCCCCAATTTGTAAACACCTGTACCTTTAAAATCCCTGTCTCAGTTCTCCTGGGACAACTCCAGAGCAAAAATCCACTTTGGAAGGTTTTCAAAGATTTCAACCATTAAATCCCCTTCCATCAGCTAAATGTGACCATTTGGGTTTTTTCTACCATTTACCCATTTGCTCCCATAGGAACAAAACCGCCGGAACAGCAAAGGGTTTCCGGAGATTTCAGCCTGGATATCCAGAATTCCCAAAGCTTTTGGCATGAGTGGGTGCCCTGGAGCTCCTCTGCTCTCCTGGCAGATCTGGTTATCCAGGATTCATCCTCCTGGGACAACATGGAGCTGGTCCCAGTGAGTTATCGCTGCTTTTGGTGTTATTGTCCAGCCCAAACTTTTGTTCACAGGGAAGAGAAGAGCTCTATTTATACAAAAAAATTGAAATAATGTGCTCTAAAGCTGCGTCACCCCGAGCCCCAAAGCCTGGCAGTGGCATTGCTGATCCGAGTCTGTCCATCCATTACCCCCTCCGGTGTTTCCGGGATGACCAAAACTGAGGCTGGCTCAAGAAGCAAGGGGGAAAAGAAAGTTAAAACCCACCGTAAGCCCCATAAAAACCGCACCAGAAACCCAGCTTTGGGCGTGCTGGCTGCTCCTCCAGCGAAATATTGGCATTCCTGGGGTTCCAAATGAGGGAACTGCGTCCCTCGGGGACAGGGACCCCGCGAGAGGCCAGCCCAAGGTGCGCCGAGGGACGAGCGCAGCGGTGCCATCCTCATGCCAGGGCTCCGAGGGGCCCGGAGTGGCTCCCCGGGGCTGGCACTTGTCTCCAGCTGGGGGCCACTGGGCGCGGTGTGCTGCTCCCCAGAGCTCCCCCATTGCAATCTCCGTTTGGAAATCTGGGAGACGAGCGCGTTCTCCTGAGCCGCCGCTATGGCAACGGGCGGCTTGGCGCCGAGCTGGGCTGAGGGGGGTGATATCCAGAGGATTTGGGGGTTTTTTGTTGACTTGTGGAATGATTTATTGGAAGATCTGGGGCAGTTAGAACCGCCGGCCATGTGTTTGTTTGCTACGGAGGGGTTTTGTATTCCGCAATGTTGTCAATTTCTTCAGCTTTGCTTCTCACAGCTGATTTTTGGTGAAAAAGAAAAAAGGAAAATAAAACCCCTGACTGACTCACCCCAAACTTCAAATTCTGAACTTGTGTTCAGCGAGATTCCTGAAATTCTGTGATTTCACCGTTGGCCCTGAAGTTTCCAGCTCTTCCAGAAATGAGACACCAGATCCCATATACATTCTGAATTTGGGGATATCTGTCACTGTCTGTTCTTCTGACATCCCGTTTGACACCACTGTGTGTCAGCTGCTCCTGAATTGCAGCAAAGAACGGGATAAAGATTTAGGCCTCAAACCTGTGCCTTTAATAAATACAGCTCTGCAATGGCTATTTTGGGAGGAAGTATTTGAAATATCCAAGTGCTGGCACCAGTGCTTCAATGAACCATGTCCTTGGTGCCACCTGCTCACGTATTCTTAGGGTGCTGTCATCTGAATTTATCACTTTATGGGGAAACCAGTCATTTTTGTGCTACTTTAAGAGACAAATTAAAGCAGCTCCACAAATCATGAGTAGGTGTTATTTGGCCAAGGAGTGGCGTTTGACGTTCATGGCTAAAATCAGCCCATCAGTCAATAAATGCCTCGATTTCCCCTTTCTTTAAAACAGGGAAAACAGCACTGCTTAGGTCGTGAAATACTTTGAGGTTCATCAGGAAGAGGTGGATATTATTGGCAATATCCAGCTGGATGCTGAATCCCTGCGCACGTCTCCTGCAGCTCCAGGAAGCCATAAAATAATTGAGGAACCATCTGCACACAAATGACTGAACAGTGGACTCCAAACCCTTGGATTTCCTTTGATGCACTCCCACCACTCCTGCAGAAAGTGAAACCTTTCCCTCCCGGTGTCCAGCACTCGCCTCTCCCTCACCCCGTGCCTGCCCAGAGTTGTTGCCACGGCTGCTGGGAACGTCGTTATCAAAGGAGCAGCTCGTCCGAATTATTAAGAAAACAGCACAACTGATGTTTCTATAATTCACAGAATTCCCCATCCGAGCCTTGAAATCAATTATGGAAAACATCAGGCTCCTCTGTCTGCCTTTGGAGCAATTTCAAGATCCACTATTTTATCCTCATTTGTTCCAGTATTATAATTGGCCGTTGACTTTGATGAAGCTCTTGAGCATGAAGGCTCTGTCCTGCCTCTGCGTCCCTTTGCAGGGAATTCCACCCCTTCCCTCACTCTTTATTGCAGCTGAGTTGGATATTTCCAAAGTATCTCCTGTGATTTCCCTCCCATTAATCCCTTTTCCCCTTTTATTCTCAAATTTAGGGACCGTTCTTCCCTAGGTTTCTTTTCCTGGTTACAAAGTCCTCACTCCGTGTCGGCAGCACAACAAACGAAGGAGATGCTCAACTGTTGGGCGCCAAGTTGTCGAATTCTGGGTAGGATTCCTCACTCCTTTCATCAAATTGCCGCAATCATTGAAATTCTCTGCAAAATGATCGCTCCTCTGAAATTAGGAGGTGTCTGAAATTAATTCAGTGCCTTAAGTGCAAAGCGCCCGAAGTGCTCACGGCTCATCACGGAGAGCTCCAAGCCCTCGCCGCACCTGGGTGTCAGAGCAAAAGGAGGCTGAGCTCAAAACCAGGCTCCAAAACTCTGGGATCACCTGTGAAGGTTTTGGTCTTGGACAAAAATGACATTTTTATGCTGTGTTTTTGAAGCGCCCCCCCTGACAAAGGTAAAAACGCTGTAACATCCCTGCGTGTTGCTGAATGTCCCTGGTTTCACTGTTTCCATGGCAAGAGGAAGGGAGGAGAACCCGCCGGGGATCAGGCAGGAGCAGGTGCTGTGTTCAGCTGTGAGCAGCTGACAGAGGAGATGGGTAAATACTGAATTCTGACAGCACCAAGCAGGGCCCTCCCCCACGTGTCCCTTTGATCCCCGGCTCTAAGGACAGCAGATGGCCTCTGCCCCCTCCCCTGACTCCATCCAACCTCCAATTCCATTCCTCTGGCTGCAAAACTGTGGATGAGAGCGATGAAAGGTGAAAGCAGTGCCCGTTATAACAGAGAAAACAACACGGATAAACCTCCTGAACCCTGACAGGACCCTCAGCGTTTCACCGCCTGCCCTGCAAAACGTTTCCTTTTGCCTGGATGAGCACCAGGAATCCCAAAAGGCGCCTGGTTCCAGCATCTGCTTGACCTGGCTGCCTCACTCTGCCAGGTATTTAAGCATAAACGTCGAGCTAAACCCTGGGGGACGTTTGTGCGTGGTGAGGAACTCAGTGCCCAGCACTCTTCCCACAGCAGAATTCTCCATTCCAAACACATTAAATCTCTCAAACTCCAGCGTGGCAGCTGAGTTTCACCAGGGAACAGAGGAGAGGAGGGAGCGGCAGGTTTGGAGGGTTTGTCGCGTCTGCAGGTGTGGGAAAGGTGAGGTGAGAGCCCAAAGCTGGGCTTGCGTGGTGCTGACAGGGCTGGAGTTTGGGATGAATGTTGTTTAGGTTCCCTAAAATCCAGTCCTTGTGCTGGCTGCTGCTGGGAATGAGTTCTGGCCACTGAGACCGGGCGGGTTTGAGGCCATTATCACCCCAGCAGAAAGCCCATCATCCATTCGGCCACTTGGGCCTGCTCTTTTCTTTTCTCCTTTCTTTTCCCCTTCCCTGCACATCAGCTGATGGTATTGACTCATCCTCCTGCAAAAAATAAACATTCTTGGATGTTGAAAGAATATTTGAAATCAATTCTTGACTCACTGCAGCTATCCAGGTCCTTGGGCTCATTTGGCTCCTTCCTGAACTGGAAGGCAGAACTCTCGTTAGAGACAAATTGCTCCCATAAATAAAACAAATCCCTGAGACCCTGCAAGGTCCTGCAGTGGGATTTTCCTTCGGAATGGTCGAAGCACTGGACAAGAAAAGCCAATATTGGGTTATTTTGTCAGGATTTCACACAGCAGCTTCCTGAAAGAGCAGGGAGAAATTGAAGTGGCACCAGCAGAAACAGGGAATGGGTTTATCCGAGCAGAAAGGGGGGTGTCAAATATAAATCCCGAGTTCCTCCTCGACCCTTACCCCTGTTTGGACACCCAGAATTACACGGCTGAGATGTCCAGTTGTGTGCTGCAGTCCACAGAGGGGTTTGGAAAATTGGGATGAACGCAGCAAGACGGCCAAAAATGAGCGGTAGGCTTGAGAAATCCTCCTCCGGCACAAGATTTTAAATCCTCAGTCTATTTACGACATCGCAAAAGAACGAGCGGCTTATCCTGAGTACAGAACTCCTGAGGAAGCAAATAGCACCGAGGAGAGTTTTAAAATCCAAATTTAAAAGATTTTAAGATATCCAAAGGAACAGTAGCCGGGCCTGAAATCCCGGCGGCACAAAGGAGGAGTCAGCACTGACTGAGTCCTTCCCACAGAGAAGGATTTCTGCGCTGGCCACCAGGGAAGGGGCTGAGGGGAGGGGAGGGGAGGCACCTTTGTTTCCTGGGTGCCCCAATCAAGCCTGAACAGCTTAATTATTAAATGAATTAATTGGACACAAGCGAGGGGAAGCTGACAACCCCTCCCACCAGGTTTTTCTAACCCAGCAGGGGTTTTAAAACTTTTAATGGATCTCTGTCCGCCGCAGCCTGGTGGAGTGAGCACCGCCATCACCCCGGGGCAGTGGGAACCTATTTTATATCTCATTTGCGGCCCTGAACACCCGGGAGGTGCTTTCTGCTGCCAGAACCCATCAGCCCCACCCGAACACGCAGCATTTGCTTTCTGCCCGCTCCCAGCAGCACATGGGGATGTGTTTCAGCCTGGCCTGGCCTCATTAACTGCCTGGTACCGGGGTGAAGAGCAAACCCCACAGAAATTGGTGTGTTCTGTGTGCGGAACGCGCGGGCTGGGCGGGGGATGCACGAGCAAATAACAGCAAACAACAACCTGAGCTGAGGGGAAGGAGGAAAGCAGGAGAGTTAAAAATAAGCTTGCCTGGAATTGTGTTGGGAATGGGGAAAAGTGTGGCCTGGCTCAGTAATGAGAGCATAAAAATCCTGTTTGGTCCCACTCCAGGAAGGGTTAATGTGTGTTTGTGACAGAGGGTGTAAATCACCTGACAGGACAGAGCTTATTTTGTATTTTATTTTATTTTATATTTTATTTTATTCATTATTTTCCTCTCTGGCTGGAGGGTGGCCCTTCCTCGCTTCAAGTGCCAGGTGCTGCCCGCAGCATTTCGGCTGCAGCCAGAGCCTCCTGATGGAATAAACCACCCAGGATTCCCCAGGAGAGGAGCTGGAGAGGCCACGAGTGGGGCTGAGCAGAGCCGGGCTCCCCCTCATCCATCCCAGCTGCAACGTTTATGCTCAGTTCCCTGTTCTCAGCTCAGACTCACAGCGGGTTCTGATTTCTTTGGGGCTCCTGTGGCTCTCCAGGAGTGACACACAACCACCTTCCAAGGACAGGGTGACCCCGGTGCCTCGGTCAGTCCCTGTGATGCTGGAGCTCCGCGTCGTGGCTCCGGCACATCCCGAGTATGAACCGTGCCCAGGGCCTGGGGATGGAGCCTGACAGGGCCCAGGCTGAGCTTCACTTGAGTGCCCACAGACCATCCAGCCCTTGGCCGCAAGGGCCTGGGCCGAGTTCTGCTCCTCACCGAGCCCTGCCGGGGCTGCTCGCTGACCCCGCGTCCCCTCCTCCATCGATGGGGAGCGGCTCCTCCAGGGCCGGGCTTCGCGCGTGGGGCCGGGGCAGTGCCAGGCTTGGCTGGGGCTACCATGGACATTTTATCTCTGAACCGACCCCAAACGACCCCACCTTGCTGCTCCGAGCCATCCCAGGGCCTCCATAACCATGTGTTCCCACAGGGAGGGATCCCTCGCCGCGCAGGGCTCGGCGCATCAATATTTCAGCGAACAAGATCAACATTCCACAAGGCACCTCCCTAGCCCGAAAGTACAACCTGCACCTGAATAACGAAAAAATTATAAACACATTCCCACCTGTAAAAGTCTCATTCGTTTGCAAAGCGAGCGTTGAGTCCCAATTATCCCCAGGAAAGAGGAACACTGCAAAAATTATCAGAGCTTTGCCCTCCTTGTTATTAACTCTCCTTGATAAACTGCGAGCAGGATCATGCTAAAACTATTGCATTAATATTCCTCAGAGACTTGGGCTGTAATTTTAGCTTCTCTTTCTCACTCTCCCTCGTTTTGCCCTGTGAGTCAACATCGGAGGACGGCTGGCAATCAGCTCCTGCAATTATCCTTCTCCCCCGATTGGAATTGTTAACCGTGCCTTCCACTAATAGAACTGCAAATGAAAGGGATCCTTTTCACTGGTATTTACTGGCTGAACGTTCTGCTCGGTGGCTCCGGAGCTGCCGGCACGACGCCGAGCAGAGGGCAAAGAGGACGAGTTTGATTTGCACTCGCCGCTGCGAGGGCTGCGGGGGGAGCAGGGACGGGGGCAGAGAGCCAAGGGCCACTGGGGCACAGCCGGGGGAGCGGGCAGCTCGGGGACATCTCAGTGGGACACGGGGGTTTCCCAGGTTGGGGAGTTCTTGGGATCACGGAATGGTTTGGGTTGGAAGGGGTGGTAAAAATCTCACCCAGTGCCACCCCTGCCGTGGGCAGGGACACCTCCCGCTGTCCCAGGGGGCTCCCAGCCCCGTCCAGCCTGGCCTGGGACACTTCCCAGCTGCTCTGGGAATTCCATCCCAGCCCCTCCCCACCCTCACAGGCAGGAATTCCTTCCCAATATCCCATCCAGCCCTCTGGCAGCAGGAAGCCATTCCCTGTGTCCTGTCCCTCCATCCCTCGTCCCAGTCCCTCTCCCTGGATCTGTGAATTGTGCAGCCCGGGGAAGTTCTGCCCCACAGCCCTGAGCTGCCCCTTCCTTGCCATTGGCCACTGGCCACAGGCTGGGAGGCGCCACAGAAACTCAAGATGCTAAAATACGAGACAATCTAAGCTTTAACGCCTGGCTCTCACTTTATTTATCCTGACTCTGAGGAAAAAACAAACCACAGACATCCCATGATACCTGAAACTTGATCCCAGACCTAGAAATTCCAGGTCTGTCCTGTTCCGGGGCTTTTCCAACTGCAGAGCACTGTTTGGAAATGTCCTCGTGCTCCAAACCCAAACAAGCACGTCCTGGTGGTACCTGAGCTCCCGGGGAGAAGCTGTCTCCTGGATCTGATCGACTTTGCTCTTCCAAACCTTTTTATACAGAATTATTCCTCTTCCTAAAAACCCCTGCTCCTTCCCGTGCTCCCCTAAATTTAGGCAAATCAAAATCTGAACGCAAAATGCTTTTTATTTCTCAGCAAAACTTTCAGCAGAGGAAAAATAATTTCCTTTTTCCCCCCATCTCCTTTCGTTTGTGCAAGGCTACCATCAGCATTCCACGTGCTAAACTCCTTTGAAAATCCAGGCTGGAATTATAAGATTTAAAATACGCAAGTCTCCTTTGCTTTCAGGGGTTGTTATCCAGCAGATACTTTTCTCTTTGGAAAATCCGGTGCATAATGACTCAAAATTATCTTTCCTTGCTGCTGTTTGGTGCTTTAATGCTCAGGTCTTTCAATCCTTCTGCCTGCTCCCCCAAAAATTCCGTCTCTTTTGGATTATTCTCCCCTGAATCTTTCAGTTCCTACCCCAGCACACACATGGAATTTTGTATCCATAAAAAGGAGCGAGATTTCCCAGATTTTCTCATTATTCCTGAAAGTAAAAACTCCTTTTCTTCTCCTTTGGATGAATCTCCACAGCCCAGATCCGGCCACAGGAGCTGAGCATGAACCTCCTGAGCTGCAGCCAAAAGAAACAGAAACAAGACAAATTCCCATGGGGACTTTCTGCTGTGGCTTGAGCTGGAAAATTGGGATTGCAGCCTGAAAATGGTGTAAAATTCAGAGGTGCCTCATGAATGTCCACTTGTAAGGAATCAATCAATGAGCTCCTCAGAAGGGACACCCGGGAAAGGGGTGGGATCCTTCCCGGCAGCCACAGGGGTCAAATCCCATCCCAGAAAACTCACTGAGGGAATTTGATCCGGGAAGTGATGTTGGATCACACAATTCCTCCTTACAAAGCACTAAAAGCAGCAGAATTCGCTGGCCACTCGACCAAAAAGAGATTAAATAAGCAGAGAAATGGGGGAGCATCTCCATGGCTCCCAGAGGATGGGGAACGGCTCAAACCGCGGGAAAAGGAGGGAAGGACTTGGGTTTTGGGGTCATGGTTTGGAACGCTGAGTCTGCAGCATCCACAGCTCCCACCCCTGCCCAGAAAATACCTGGATTTGTTGGATTCGGGCTGGAGAAAATACTAAATGGAATTGAGAAACAAAGAAAAGAGAATCTGCATAACCTTAGAGGTCCTTCCCCTGGAGCGTGGGCTGGCGGTCTGGGGGATTTCCTCCAGGAGAAGGCGAAGGCAGTCACGGGAATGCCTGGAAGCAGCACTGGAAGTCCTAAACTCATAAAATCAAAGCAAAGCAGGGCCCTGGTCACTGCTGGGAATGCTGGGCGGGAGATGATCCAAGCATCCACGCCAGGCCTTTGTCTAAAATTGAGTTTATTCTCTGGGAACAACAGCTTGGCTTTGTCAGCCTGGTGATGTCAGCAAAAGGATTCTGGGACGGAATTGAACTCGGTGTCAGCTCCCCTCTGATCTGCTGCTCGATACTACGGACTTCAAACCCCCAAATTACAGGTCCGTTTTATGGGCTGCGAGTTCCCATTTCCACGCCGGAGGAGGAGGATTAAACGAGTGCCGGTGTTTGCTGCTCCCGCAGCTCCCGCTGCTCATTTCCAAGGTGAATTTTCCAAAGCCCCTCTGAGGCCGCTCCCCGCAGATCGGTTCCAACCTGCCCGAGCAGCCCCTGGCAGCGCCCGGCACCTCCCGCGCCCTGCCTGGGCTCCCGACCTCAAACCAAGCATCAAAGATTGGAATATTCCCCCAGCACATCTGCACGGAATTCCCGAGCTGCTTCCCAGCGTGAGCTGGAGTCAGTTAAACAAACAAAGGTGCTGCTCGGACAAATCATCTCCTCTTCATTTATAATATTATTATAATAAATATGGTTAAATTATAATAAATAATCATAATAAATATTATAAATAATAATAAACATATAAAAATATATACGAATATTATATAGATTTATAAAATATATAAAGATATAAATAAAATAATTATAATAATTATAATAAATTTTATTATATAAATACGATTAATGGTATTTATAGTTATTCTAGTTTTTTCTACTTAAACTGTGCTTCGGAAAGTCCGAGTCGAGGAGCTCCTCCCAGCTCTGCTCTTCCAAGCTCCACCTGCTGGTTTTCCCTCGGTACCAGCTCAGACGGAGCCGCGGCAGCTCAGGAATGGAATCTCAACCTGATTTAATTCTCCTTCCCTCGCTCCCCATCTCCTCAGAGCGTCCCCAGGCCCCTGCAGGACTCTCCCAGCAGCAAAACCTTGTGGGTGGTGTTTGTAAATCCTTGAGGCAAAGCTTGAGTGAGCTGGAAATTTCCTATTTTTTCCTATTTTTTCCCCTATTTTCCCATTTTTTCCCCCGTTTCCCATCTTCCCTCCATGCCTTCTGACAAAAGGAGGGATTTCAGAAGAGAAAGGAAATCAGAAGGGAATTAAAAAGAGGGAATTTTAAAGGCTCGGGTAGAGTTCCGAGCTGGTTCTCTGCCAGGTTCCAGAGCTGCCCACCCTAAATCCAAACTCCCTCCGAGGGCTCTCCCCCGCCGTGCCCCCGGAATGTTCCATCAGCTCCACCTCCCAAACCAATTTGACACCTCAAATCATTCAGAATTTTGCAGCAATCCACTCAAATTCAGCGTTGAATCCTTTGTTTTTCACCGCTCAGGGTTTACACGGCCTCTAAAAAATGAGAATTATTGGCTTGCTTTCCATGTTTTCCACCTATCCCTGAGCCACTCAGTTCTCGTGCACTGGAGCCTTCCTGGGATGGGAATCCAGGGGAAAAAGAGACACGTGGGAACAGCTCCAGGAGGGAAAATGTTTTGTGCGAGGGGAGACCGCTTAAAGCCAGGATTTTTTCCCCGAAAAAATTAAATTTATTAAATTCCTGCTGCTCAGAACAACCTCTCTGAGAACGAAAACCACACTTTAGGTCCCTGGTTTAGGCTTTGCTCAAAATATTTGTTTTTTGGCAGTGACTTTGTGGGGATTTGGGATAAAAATTGAATATTCTGTGGACTCAGAGTTGTAGAAGACTCTCAGGACTCCACACATTTCTCATTATTCCCACACTTGATTTCAAAGCCCTTGATAATTTTCCTGCTTCCCACTCAGTTCCACGAGGCTGCCAGAGATCCCCAAAAGGATCCACACTGTGAAAATTTCCACGGAAAAATCAGCAAAGGAACCTGATCCCCGCAGTTAATGAGGCGTTCTGGAAATCAGCTGCATTTTTAGGGAATAATAAGTAAAGCCTGGCATGATCCTTTGGAATGTTGGGAAATTCAGGCTCTGCACACAACTGTGGATGTGCCGGCACGCAAATAAATCAGAGATCCCCACTTACTGTTCCTGTAATCCAAGGAAGAAAAGGAAAATTCATCGAAACGAACGGCAGAAAATGTAATTTCCATGTGTTATTTATAAATAACACTGATATCTAAAGAGCAAAAGCTCGTGGGTCACAAGAACTGCTGGGCACATCTGTCATAAAGGAAATTTATTTTTTCCCAGAGAATTTTAATCTATAAAGGATCCGAGGAACCATTTGAGAGGGGCTTTTTTGGGGCTCGCGCGAGAGATCGGCAGAGCCGGGGGCAAAACTCCCACTTCTCTCCTGTCGCCCACTGGAATTCCTTAACAGTTGTAATTAATCTTTAGTTGAACTCCTGAATAGATACGGATCGTGCTTTTCTGGCATAAACCAAAGTCTGTTTGGGAGCAGCTCGTCGGGTCTGGCGCGGCACAGCTGGACTGGGGAGGCACAGCTGGATTGGGGCTGGCATGGCACAGCTGGATTGGGGAGGCACAGCTGGATCAGGGCTGGCACGGCGGCACAGCTGGATTGCGGCTGGCACGGCACAGCTGGATCGGGGCTGGCGTGGCACGGCTGGATTGAGGTTGGCATGGCACGACTGGATTGGGGCTGGCACGGCAGCACAGCTGGATTGGGGCTGGCGTGGCACAGCTGGATTGGGGCTGACGCAGCACGCCTATCTTATGGATGACACAGCACATCTGTCTTCGGGCTGACCTGGCACATCTGGCT
>WEIT01022050.1:0-24766 GCA_013389985.1 Dryoscopus gambensis
TGTCAGGGCAGGCTCAGGCTGGATTTCTGGAGAGGTTCTTCCCCCAGAGGGTGCTGGGCACTGCCCAGGCTCCCCAGGGAATGGGCACGGCCCCGAGGCTGCCGGAGCTCCAGGGGCGTTGGGACAGCGCTGCCAGGGATGCCCAGGCTGGGGTTGTTGGGGTGTCTGGGCAGGGCCAGGAGCTGGACTTGGATGATCCCTCCCAACTCAGGATATTCCATGATTCTGCGAATTTTACTTATCTCTATTTTGTAACCTCAAAGAAAAGTGTAACCTCGATCCTTACCTGTTGAGCCCAGTTTGGGGTGATCTAACATCCTGTAACACTCATAGAAATGATTTCCTTTTTCGTTTTGTTTGTGATTCCTTTTACACACGGCTGAGTTTTATTTTAGCCTCTGGCTCCTGCCACAGCTCTTGCACTGGGAACTCACTGCAGGTGCTGTGACTGGGTCATGAGCAGCATTGTTTGCCAAAGGTAAAGCTGGGTACACACCGTCATCGTTTGGGTCAATCTGCCTTCGTTCATCGATTGGGAATGTGAGGTGACTGCGAGGAAGGTGCAGTGCTTATTCACTCGCGCCCCTTCTGCTACCGAGGTGTGTAAAAACAGACCCAAAGGCTGGCCCGTGGCTTTTGTTTGGGATGCTGTGTGGCAGGGCCCACCCCAAGGCCATTTCCCCCGGCGCTTTCATTCCCAGTTCACAGCGCTGGTGCGGCGGGGTGGGCTGGGAATCGCAGTGAGCGCATTGCTCCGCAGGGCGTGTGCCCTCGGTTATGTGTTGTGCTCTGCAGGGTGTGTCCCTGCCTGCCCGGAGCCCTGAACACAACTGCCGCTCAGGAAAAGGAAAAAACATTGCAGAGAATGAAGAGAAAAAAAATGTTATAAAGCGTTTAAAAAATATAAATAACAGCGTGTGAGGAAATCTTTCTGAAGGAACAGGATGCGCATGGAGGTGAAGAATTCAAATACAAGTGCTGTGCTAAGTATAATCAGTAATGAAAGTTCAGCCCTTCCTCTTAGGATTTGGGTAAGCTACATGTTGGCAGTACTTTCCAAATTCCAGGGAACAAAAAAGCAAGCTTTAAATGTTGTCTTAAAGTCTTGGTGCAGTGTAGTTTGTTTATCATTATCACGTACATTATGCTGTCCATCTATTTTTGCGAGATCAGACTTAAAATACACAATAGAATAAATGAGTAACTACTCAATTCACTATAAGTTCCTTCTTTATTGAATAGCTAAGCTTTTTCCTTAAGAAGACGTAAGAACCACCTCTCTCCGTCCTGCTCAATAGGCAGAAGAAATAATCTGATTATTTTTCAGTCACAGGGATGGGTACAGCTGATGTGCACGAGTGTGGAGAGCAGGGTCTGTGCAGCCACACGGCCTCTTCCTTGTCCTGTGTCAGTGAATAAATGCTAAAGGGAATCTGCCACTCTTAAAGCCCCTAGAAAATTTACCCTGCTTTTAATACAAACTGCCTGTTTTCAAGCCTGTTTCCTGACACGTTTCGGGTGCCAGGAATTTACTATGGGAAAGTCGCGGTGAGCAGAACATTTTTTTGTACTTTATTTCTTTTTTCCACTGTGGAAATGAACGCCACAAGGAAGTTGCAGCCCCTGTCACAGGCTTACCTCATGCTTTGTACAGCATCCCTGTAGTGGCCAGTGTTTGGCCAAACTCAGGAGACTGCAAACACCTGACCAAAGGCCATGGCCAAATGGAGATGCAAGTTAACAGTTAACTAGGGTGAAGTCCTGCATAGAGGACTTTGAACACTAAAAGGGCCGGATCTCAAGGAGATTTGGGATTAGCAGCAAAGGAGAGTTGAGGATTAGAACCTGATTCTCAAGGTGTAATGCTCTCTAGTGAGTTAAATGCCTTAAATTCCCTTCACACTGGAGAGGAATAGTTCAGAACCTGCACTTGAAGGCCTCGAGTGCCCTTAGCCTGTACACTGATGGTGAGATTCCTACGTCAGCCAGTGGGAAATACTCAGGAGAAAGGGAGCTCTGAATGCCTCACTGTGAAACTCATACAGGACCACAAAGTGTTTGCTTGTGGGCTTAGGCAACATGCTTGGCATCGACATCTAAATTCGTCTTGTCAGGGAAAATATGCCTGGGAGATGAGCCACCCCTCAGCTTTAAATACTCACCGAGTGCTGGAGAGCACTTCCCTGGAAGACAGGTCCGGACCTTTGAACGCAGAGTGCTGTGAGAAACTTGAGGGCATGAAGGGAAGGGAGGGAAATGTGCTCTGCCCAGCCTCCGAAGGCTGAGCCACTGGGTAACCAGAAGTGCAGAATTTCTGGTGTCGGATTAGGGCTTTTACCTTGGGAACAGTGACTGTACTTGGATACTGAGAAGGGGTCCATGACTCACTGATGCTGAATACCTATAAGCACTCCTGAGAGTTCCCTTCTGCTGGGTACAGCAAGCCTGGGAAACTGAAGGTCTTGAAGACCTTCCTGGCAACAGCCCCACCTGCTTTCTGGACAGGGAGGCGAGGAGCAGCTGACGGAATCGAGCCCACCCAGAGCAGCGGGGGCACGAGAAGGCGCCAGACCTTGCGGCGCCTCAGGAAGCGTTCCCCGCGAGCTGTGGGCACTTACAGCATCTGACGTAGCTCAGGAGGGCAGGCAGAGCTTTCCTGGGTTGCTCTCATGAGCACAGGCGCCAGCAGTCTGCATAAGTTGCACTTTGGTGCCTGAGTGCTATTTTGGATCTCTCCCAGAGCCGCTGCACGGGCAGGCTCTCAGTGGGCACTCAGTGCACAGGCTCAGCAGGGATGGGGATGCTGTGCCCGGCTCGCTGCATCGAGAATGACCTCTCTGAATGGGTGGCTTCTTCCCAGGTGTGAGCTGTGGAAGCCAGCTCAGGCACCCAGCTGCAAGGCCAGGTCTCTGTCGAGCTCTCCTGTGGGCAGCAATGCATGGAAACCAGCTTTTTACAACAGAACGAGTATGGGAGGAATCAGAAGCACTAGGCCATCACAAAGGCCCTCAGGCAGTAAACAAAACAACAGCTTGACAAGGAGGGATTTTTCAAACAAGGCTCTGGAAGTTTCCTTGGAAGACTTGCCAACTCCTGCTGTGGGCAGCCCGTCCTGCTACTGCAGCTTAGTGGGTTCTCTCCCATCCTTTGACCCTCAGCAGCCGGCCCTGTGCGTGAGATGTTGAGTTGCACTTCCCTGACTTGCTTTTGGCATGTCCTCCGTGCTGCCTTATCAGCGTTCTCAGTGATTTCCTCTAGATATTGTGTAGCTGAGTAAGCCCAATGGGACATTACAGACAAGAAATGCATTCCTTTTTTTTCATCTTTTTCATTTTAAGGATATGGATTTTTAATCGCTGCCTCTCCTGCAAATGAGACTTGTGTTTTCCTTGTTCTCACTTGGTCTCTTGGCACTGCTGTGAGGGTCAGTGGATTGGGGAGGTTTTCTCAGTGCTAAAGAATCTGTTGCAGAAATCAGGGCGTGGCCAAAGAAAAATATTTTATAAAGATGTTTTATTAACCCTCTAATGAATTAAAGCAAAAGTCATTGTCCCTGGCCTTGTTTTGTCTGCAGGGACACCTTCCACTATCCCAGGTTGCTCCAAGCCCCATCCAACCTGGCCTTGGGCACTTCCAGGGATCCAGAGACAGCCACAGCTTCTCTGGGAACCCTGTGCCAGGGCCTCCCCACCCTCACAGAGAAGAGTTTCTTCCCAATATCCCATCTAAATCTACTCTCTTTCAGTTTGAAGCCATTCCCCCTTGTCCTGTCACCACATGCCCTTGTAAACTGTATCTGGCCATGGATTTGGAGTGGGGTTGGTTTTTGGTGGTCAGTTCCAGATGCCTGGTGATCCAACCCAGCATCCATCCTTGGTGCCAGCTCCAGCAGTCACCACTTGGCCAAACTGGTGACTGTCTCAAGGTATTGGTTTGAGATGGGAGTGAGGAGAGTGCTGTAAGACACAGAGCATGCAAGGGAGTGTGGAAAGATGAATGAATGGAGAGAGAAACTGCTGGAGAAGGGGATGCCCAGCAGAGGGGAACTGGGAACAAATGAGAGCACACACGTAGGCCGGCCTGTGCAGGAACCTGGAGGTGAGGATAAATTTCAGCTTATGGCAGAAGCTACGAGGAGATGTACTTGGGGGAGCTGAACTGTCAGGAATGAGCTGAAAGATCCCTTTCAAATGACAAAATCGGAAATCGCTGAACCACCGTGACTCGAACAAAGCAACAAACAAACCCCTCCAGAAAACTCCTCCAGCCTTTAGAGGAAGGCAGGCCCAGCAGTCTCCAGACTTCTCCCTCACCAAAGAACACTCCTTTCACCCTGGCTCTGCTGAGGCCCCTTCATGGTTTCTCGCTCAAGCTTCTCACAGGAGAGAGAACACAATCCTGTCCTCCTCACGCTGTGATGATAAGCTTGCAGTGGAGCTAGCCAGGATTTATTTTAATTGGACTTTTTCGCTTTTTTCCTGGCACTTCAAAGTTTATGAACGGAAAGGATCAGTCTGACTCAGAGACTGGGCTACTTCCAAACATTAATCTTAGCTGCCATATGCTAATGCAGCTTGGCTCTGGTGCGTCCTATGGTGTAAATATGTCTGTACCTTTCATCTCTGGTGTCAGAGGCCACTAAAGGGAACTTGTCAGACCTTTGGGCAGATTGTGATTGCCTGACATGCAATCTGCAGGCATTGGATGAGGTTTGGGGAGGAAGAAGGCCTAGAATACATCCATATTGTGTTCCCTTGAAGTTCCTGTTTTATCATTCTGAAATATTGGTTGCCAAAATTATAATGCCCAGGGAAATTCTGAAATCTATACATAGATTTGGTTATCCCAGTACTGAGCCCTAGGCAATAAACCTTGAAATACTGGGTTGGGTTCAGTGGTAGAATATTTAGCCCCTTCTGTTTTGGTTGGCTTCGTAGTAGGGGTCTAACAAACACATAAAGATGACTGTCCTGCTCATCATGACTTTTCCAGCACTGAAACATGAGTCTCTCATCATTTGTGTTTCACTTTCTTCCATTCTGCATCCCAAATGTTTCCATTCTGCTGATTGCAAATTTTATTCAACGGCTGAGGGCGTACACTGAAAGTATTTGGTGTTCCCCTGCCCCTTCCTCATCTTCTTACTCACTCACTCACCCTCTTCCCTGAAATCATCGTGGGAACAACCCTATTTAAAAAAAGAAAACTTTCCAATTCTTCTTATTTCAATGGAATTTCCCTGATGTCCTTTTTTCCATATCAGTGGATGTTTTTTGCTGGTGACAGTGGTGTGAACAGCGACAGGAAGATGAAAACTTCGTTATAAAGGTAGCCACTAAAGCTAACATTAGCCTAATGAAACTGATTTTCCTAGATTCCCTCTCAAGCCTATGTTCAGGGAAGGGTCTCCTCCAGAGGTAATTCAGAGCAGTAACCTCATTCCATGGGGAATGTAGGCTGTCCACAGAGATTAACTCCTTAAGCCTAAAACTTAAAAGCTTAAAGGGATTGAAATCGACTCTCGTTCAAGGGAGTTACAGCAGACAAATACCCAATCCCGGTGTTGTAGACTTGTTGCTGACATGGAGAAAGGTGTTCTCAGCTGAGTAACCACTGGTTTATGGTGCAGGACAACATCCCTCAGCCCTCTTCCAATTTTCTGAGCAGCCCTGAGCGGGGAGCCCTCTGGCCTTGGTTGTCTGCATGGGAAATGATGTAAATCGTTATGTTAATTCACACAAGACCTTTCTCCAGGAGGACGGAGGCTTGATGGACACTTGGTGGACACCCAACTACAGCCAGCAGAGCCTCGCAGTTGAGATGTTGGCTTGTGAGAGTGCAGGCTGACAGTTACTGAAGCAGGAAGCTCAGCTGTCCCACGCCAGGGGGAAATTTCCTGGGCACATTTTACATTTTGCCATTTCCCCACTCGCAGGCTGTGCAAGAGCCTGGACGTTGGGCACACGGGAGTGACGGAGGACGCAGCGCGTCCCCGCGCCATCAGCAGCCTCGTCACAGTGACAAGGCAGAGATGAGTCATGACTGGAGCTGCTTCATGTAAATGAGGAACCTCTGGTGTTCCCGTGGTGCCCGTGGGGCCACGTAAAGTTCACGCAAGTGACGCTGCGTTCCCATGTGCCCGCTGAGGCAGGGCAGGGACATGGGGTAAGGTGGCTGTGGTTCTCCCAGAGAGGGCAATATTAGGTCAAAACTGGTGGTGAAGCTGAAAGTGAACCCCTGGAACGGAACGTTCCTTCCCAGCAGCAGTGCCTGGAGGAAATTTTCTGTTGCCTTTTGCTGTTAATTGCAAAAGTGATTGAGCCACTGATGGTAAATGCTGGGGCGGGGGGGGGGAAGCCAGAGAAAGGGGAAGTAAAGAATTTAGGCAGAGAGGTCTCTCGCTGAGAAATCAGTCCGTTTTAGTGAGATTTATGGGTCATCTGTGACACAGCTGAGAAACTTACTCAGGGCTAAATGAGGAAAGGTCCTGCTGCCGAGTGGCGTGATGCTGCCTTCCCTGTCCCGGTGGCCTTGTGTGGGCAGCACATCCCAGGCAGGAGCACTGAGCGGGAGGAGTGGGAGCGTGAAAAAGCAGCGCACTGGAATCGTGTCTATCCAAAGCCACAGATAATGTTATTTCAGGTGGAGGGCCAAACTCACTGACTCACCCCCACAAAAAGCACGTTGAAGTTTACTGAAGACAATGGAATTAATCTGGTGTAGAACCGATCTGAGGGAGAATGCCAGCCTCCAAAAGGCTGGCCTCCTTGGCTGTGTGCTCCCGAGGGTGCCGTGACTCACGTGGACACGGCCCCACTGCTGCAGATGACTGCAGGCAGCCAAAAGGTGTGAAAAAGCTGACAAGCTTGAAAGGCTTTCTCTTGCATTAGCTGTGTTGTTTCAAATCAGAAAGAAGATTTAATTGACTCTGGTGGGAGTTTTGCTTGAGTAAGGACTTAGGAGCTGAAGTGAGAGATGAAAAATAAAATGTACCTTGCTAGTGCAGTGCTCACAGAAGAGAGACTCCCTTCATTTACGCTGTTCAGAGAGATACAAGTAACTTCCTTTAAATCCTTTCAGAGCCCGTATCACTTTTTTTTGTCAATATTCAGCACGTTTCCTCTTATATACAATTGTTTCTTTATCTGTAGATATTATCTGTCACACTCTGCAAGTTTTCTCATCCCGTACAGTCATCCAAATTTGACAATGCTCAGTGCATTTAATTACCTTTTTTTTTCCCGTTTTTTTCCCTTAATTGATTCAGACACCCACCTATTTTAACCCGACCCATGTTAGGATTGCAGCCACAGCACCCATGTGTGCTTTGACTTCCAGAGAGGTCTGCAGTAAATTTGCCAGGGAGGTGATGGATTGATGCAACTCTCATTTCTCACTGAATTGAAAGGTCAGTCTCATAATGCTGAGAGGTCCTCCATGAGCTGAGTCCTTCATGTGTTTTTGCTCTTTTCATTACCTGCTCCCCACTCTGTCCCACAGTGTAATGGCTGATAATTGAGCTCTTTTCAATGGTGTGGCTCCTGCTCCATTGAAGGCAGGAGTTTTTTTCTCAGCAGAAAGCTGACTCATAAGGATGCTGCCTTCTATCCTTAGGAAAAGTGAGTCACTAATGGATTTTTCATTATACATTCAAGTAGCATGGACTGAAATTTTGTTCTACCGGTCTCGTCTTGAGGTAGTGTTTGGAAGCCTTTTTGATTTGGTATTTTAGTTATGTCTCAGTGAGGCTTTTGAGACACGAAAGGCGCTGTACAAGGAGCTGGTTTTTATTCTATGCTATGAGTATTCCCGTTAACCTCAGCAGTGCCATGGTTTCACTCCGTGTGCTGTGTCCTTCCTGAGCTAAAATCCCATGAAACCCTTTTACACCAGCATCGAGTTCAGCATCTGTTTTCAACAGACATAAAGAGTTGAGAGTTGGTTTTCAGAGCCGTGCAAAAGCTGAAAAAGCTGAGACATAACTGAAATAATATGAATCCCACTGGTACTACTGCATTAATAGAAATAGTCCATTTGTTCAGGCAGTAATAATTTGGTTTTCTTTCAGACAAGCAATGAAGATTCATGACTTCTTACAATGGCCCATGACAGAAAGTTAAATATTATTGTTTCTATTTCATAAATAAGGGAATTAAAGATAGGGGAGATTAAGTTGTGATAGGGAAGTAATGGGATTATTATGGATGGAGCCAGGAGTCCTGTATGGGTTTTTTTTCCAGTGCAACGATATTTTATGCCAAAGATTTTGCTGTATTTGCAGTCACTGCTGTTTAACTTTGAGTGATGTCCATGAGAAGGAATATCTGACAGAGTCTGTGTAGATTTGCAGTTCACAGGAGGGTACCAGCTTTTGCCTGTCCATGTTGCATCCTGTTAAACTCCCTTTGCAGAGGGTTTTAAGGGGGAAGTCTGAACCTCTCTGCTGCTGCCAGGAGCTGTTGTTTAAAGCTGTGTGATGAGGATGCAGAAGGGATGCTGCTGGGTGGCTGCTTTGTTCCTCATGGCGCAGAAGTGGCTGTGCTGCAATGACAGGTTTGTAAATCATAGGTAGTTCCATTCTCACACCACCCAATAACCTCACAATCTCTCTGTCAACTTCCTGAGGGCCTTGGGAAGCTATAATCTGCGATAAAAATGGGAGTCGGAATGTTATGTGTGTATCAAAGCTGAAAAGTTGTGCCTGGCTGACCTTTTCAGTTTGAGCAAATGCACTCATTTCCTTTGCGTTGCTTTGCTGTTTCCTCCTGAAGCTCAGCATAATAGGAAATCCTCCAGGATTGTTCTTCTTAATAAGTGGCTCCATTGTGCCGGCTCCTGTTCCTTTCAGGAGCAGTTTTCCTCGTGGAGCATCACTCTCTCAGCTCTCCAGCATCAGTGCCCCACAAACTCAGACAGATTTCAGCTGCCGTGGCTGAGAGCACACCGGGGGCAGCGGGTGCTAAATTCAGTGAGCTGTCAGAATAAAGAAACAGCCCTCTGATTTTCAGTTCAGAAAAAAAAAACAAACCCTCACTGGGTTTTACAGTGACATTTCCCAGTGCTTGTGATTAGGCTCAGATGAATAATGAAAACAAGTGGTTCGTAAATTTAGATTTTGCTTCATTTCCATACGTGGGGGGATGTCATTTGTTGTCATGTCACTGCTAATATTTGCATAGTCATCTGGCAATTATAAAGCAGGCATATGAATCTTCAGGACAAATAACTTATCCAGAAATATATTCTGGAATGCCTAGTAATTATGACTAGCACATCATTTTTCATTTTCTTTTTTATTCCTCTTTGTCATCCAGTCAAGAAGTTCCACGCTGTGACTGTACAGCCCAAACTGCAGATGGTGCAGCATTTGTATACACACATCCTGCTCAAAATTAGGCGAGTATTTAGGAATAAAAGATGTACTGGCAATCACCTAAGACTGTTTGGGAAATAAAAGTAAGGCTGAAGTTGCCAAAAATGATTATTTGTGTTGGTAACCTCGGCTTTGTAAAGCGCAACATAAACAAAACCAGCAGCGGGTCGGTTCTCAGGAAGAGCTGAGGCTTTACCAAGTCTTATCTTCTGTTTCCTGTTGCAGCACGGAGGTGTTGACATCATGTTCCTGCACATGCAACATGCAAAAAAACCCTCAGGGTTCATCATTCTGTTTTGGCACAAATGAACCAACTTTTGCTCGTTGCTACTGCTTCTCTGCTGTCCTGTTTTCCCCCACTGCAGCGGGTGTCTGTGGGGAGCCAGGCAGTCTCTGCGGGCGTTTCACAGCACACCCAGTGTTTTGCTTTCCTATCACACGGCTTTCAAGTGCAGCTTGCAGTAAAAAGCAGTGTTCAGGGGGCTTTGGACAGTGCGCGACCCATTCCTGAGGCACAAAGTTCCACGGGAAGGACTTGTGTGGAGGCATGGTTAACAAAAACAGCATAAACCCCAGGACAGCCCTTCATGCATTTCCACCGGAGTCAAATCTCCAGGGAAATGAGGTTGGGGATGGTGATGATGATGGTAATAGCAAATAATACACACTCCCATCAGATCTTGGCTGCCTATCAAGACAGACTTCCTGATGAGGGGATGCATCTGTCTGTCTCCAGTCCCTTCAAGGTACCTGCAAGGCACCATTTTTTGCAATTACAAAGGACTGCAGATGAGAACATGCCCCAGAAGAAGCAATCCAGCAGCATTCATCCCAGACTTCTGTCTCTCATTTCCATAATCGTTCTCATCTCAGCCCCTCAGACATTAGCAAGCCAAATCTCAGAACAGCTCTGTCAAGTGCTGACACTGACAGAGTGGCAGCCCAGGAAGCTCCAGGCTCTTCCTTTGGCTGCTCGTGCTGTGCCCTGTTTGCGTGGGGATGGGACAGAGGGGGCACAGGGCCCTGCCACATCCTGCTGGGAAGGGATGGGGGTCACTGAATGGATCTGTTTGCCACCAGTGGGGACTGGGACTCTGCCAGAGCACTCTGCCGAGGGGCTCTGCACGGAGTTTGCAGAGGGCACCTGCCCCAGCTGTGCACACTGGGGAGGGGGCTCTGTGCCAGTCGCCACACGGAACGGAAGCAGATCCACGGTGACGTTGGTGGCTTTCCTGCTGCTGGCAGTGCCACGCAGAAAAGAGGAAGGGGAGCCCCGTGGGGAGCACTGGATCGGTTGCAGAAGGTCTGGTGTCACCCCAGAACACTCTCCTGTCCAGTCCCTCAGCTTCCACTGGCTCTGTTCCTCCCAGGAAAATGGGACCAGCTCTGCTCCCTTTCCTCCTGGGCGCTGTACAGGCCATCCTGCTTTCTAAGAGAACAAACCCCATCCCAGTTTCTCTCAGAGAGAACAAACCCCATCCCAGTTTCTCTCTAAGAGAACAAACCCCATCCCAGTTTCTCTCAGAGAGAACAAACCCTATCCCAGTTTCTTTCTAAGAGAACAAACCCCATCCCAGTTTCTCTCAGAGAGAACAAACCCCATCCCAGTTTCTCTCTGAGAGAACAAACCCCATCCCAATTTCTCTCTGAGAGAACAAACTCCATCCCAGTTTCTCTCTGAGAGAACAAACCCCATCCCAGTGCACCGGCTGCTCTACAGGAACCCTTCCTTTGCCACTGCAGGCAGCACCAAGTTGAATTCCAGTAAATGATTAAGCGAGGTAAGCAGGCTTTGGCAATAGCAGGACAGGGCTCCCCGCCACACGTGGACTTTGTGTGGGAGCAAACAAAGCCCAGCACCTCTCAGGGCACACAGGCAGCACTCAAAAACATCTCTTCTGCTAAAGTCCAAGCGGAAGTTGGTATTTGCCATGATTTGGGTTCACAATAGCCTTCTGCACGCTCCTATCTAATCATGTACTCACCCGAGGCTGGGCTAAATGTTTGTTTTGGTTATTCTGGATATATCTGGTAACGAGGAACCAAATGCTGCTTGACCCATCCTCTCACTCTTGGGCTGGTTTATTGTTGCTGATTCTCAACATTTTATCTTTGGTCTCGTGACATGCAGCCACCCAGGTTTAGTCACACCTGTCATTCTCCATGACCTGTTTAAATAATGTACAAAGGAAAATAACCTTTGTTCAAGGTATTTGCTACTGATTTTTTTTTTTCATAAGCTGCTGATTATCAGTGTTGTAAAATGGGATGGTTTTTTTTCATAACATTACTGCTAGAAAGTGACTCTAGATTCATTCCTATGAATGACTTTGTCCCAGACACACTAAGAAATGAGTGGGATTTGCCACTCTGGTCTCTGCTAGAAAGGCTTCTCAAGCACACAGAGCCCTAGCAGAGCAGCAAGCATGAAGCCTGTAGATCACTCTCAAGTGAAATATGAAATTTTAGAGGAGCTTTGCTATCTATTTCCTGTTGATAGCCCCTGAAAACCTGAATGATCTCATCCTGAGACTGCACTGAGCTGTCAGGTAGAAACAGAAGGTTATCTCCTGGAAAGTCAAGGTGAAAGTGGCAGCTTCCCAAGGCAGGAGATGCTCAGGGCTGTGACTGTGAGGGTTGCTCGAGTGATCCCTGTTCTGCCTTCAGGATATTTGAGAGAGGAAGGGGGAAGGAGCGATCCTGGCACCTCCAAGGAAACCTCAGTGGGAAATTTCCTGGCAGTCAGAGCAGGTTTTGGACTCTACAGGGTGCATTTGTCACTTCACCTCCCTTCCTGCTACATGGACTGCTCTGGTGCTGTAATTGCCACATAAACTATTAGACATCACTTATGCCAGAGGATTTTTTTCTCAGCCTTTGCAAACAGAGTTAAATATGACCATTATTCTCCTACAGACAGAGAAACTGAGGCACAGAGGATCTGAAGGAAGGTTAGGCAGCACGTCACAGGCAGTAAATCCCAGGTGTCCTGATTTCCTCGCACCCAGATGAATCCCTAAAACTCACTATCTCCTGTAATAAAGCTTAGCTCCGAGCCTTTTTCTGAAATGTAATTAATATGCAAAGTGCTTTGATCCCCTTTGATGAAAGATTCCGTGTAATTTGCTATCATATTTTAAATTAATACCTCTAACTGTTCTGCAGCAGTAAAATGAAATACAGATAATTCATTTGCTATTTGGGGGGAAAGGACTGAGTCTTTTACTCCAGGAGTTTTAGGTTACAGTCATTTTCAAGAGGAGGGCTGTGAGGTTTCTGCTGCTGTCGAAACACTTAAGAAGTGAGGATGAACAAACATACAGTGTGTTCTGGGATCGTGGCTCTGGAGGGGTGAGTTCCCCCCCGAGGATGACTAACAGCAGGATGTGGGACATAATTTGCATGTTCTCTGCCTCTGCTGCAATCATTTGTGTATTGGATACTTGAATTATACATTACACAGAAGGTCGCCCGCTTGCCAAGCTGACAGCCCTGCTGAGCAGAGCACAGCCCTGGACAGGGGGCTGATGTTATTTCAAGAAATGCTCAGTGCTGGGCTCAAAAAAAAAAAATTAGTTTTGTGTACGAGAGTGGAATTTGTCACTGAATACTTTGGGGGTTGTTTACTCATTCCGACCACGCTCCTGCTTAGCTCTGACTTTCACCTTTTTTGCATCTGCTTCCATTCTTCTCCTGAGGGGAGTTTGGTGCTGTTGGGAGGTGACATAAAATATCCCTGCACACTCCAGTGCTCCCTCTCCCAGGAGACCCAGCCTGGGCAGTGGCAGACTCCCCCTGCTCCGCCTGCTGAGGCTGCCTCTGGCTTTTCACAGAAATGCCAGCTTGGAAGGGACCACGGTGGGTCACTGGTGCCACCCCCCTGCTCCAGCAGGGCCATCCCAGGGCACGGGGCACAGGAGCGCATCCAGAAAATTCTGGAATATCCCCAGTGAGGAGACTCCACATCCTCTCTGCTCTCTGTTCAGGGCTCGATCCCCACACAGGAAAGTTCTTCCTCATGCTCGGGTGCATCAGTTTCTATCCACTGCCTCTTGTCCCTGTTTTCCAAAGGCGACAGGAGAGTTCCCTGCTCTCACTGCAGCCTGCTTGAACTGTTTTTCACTGACAGAAAGACACCAGAGGTGCTTTTTCTACTGTCCTGCTCAGAAAAAAACCAAACCCCAAACCCCAAAAACTCTAAAAAAAGCCCAGAAAGTCATTTTTGTAGATTCCCTGTCCAGGAGTACACACCTCACAGCACCTCCCACTGCAGCCAGCCTCTCTGAGAAATCATCCTTCACCAATTGCAGTCCCATGAGAGAAGCAATGATCACTCTTTTCCCCTTCAAAATATTATTTTTTCTGTCAGTACTGACCGCAAGAAAACAAACGAGAAAAAGGAAGTGATTCAAAGCAAGTGAGAGAGTGCACTCATCTATCATCTGATCAGCTTTCTGCTGGTGGTCACACTACCTTACTGTACCCAGGCTTAAAAGTTAAGGTCTGTGTCCTCCCAAATTCTGTTTCCCAAGCAAAAATACTGGATTTAGTGACAGGGTCCAGTAAGCCCTGTGCCTTTCCTCTGCTTAGGGTTGGTCATGACTGGACAACCCATGGCAGTGGGGAACCATTTTATCAAATGCATTCTTCCCAAACCTGCTGTTCACTTCGGGTCCATCCAAAAGATGTGAACAATTTTCTTTTGTATTTCCACTGAGAGCTCGAATCTTTTCGTCAAGAATTGTTCATTAGACCACACTCACATTTCCCCTTCCCCTCTTTTCCTTTCCCTCCTTTTCCCTTCCACTAAACCCATGGTTTCAAATCCTGAACTGAATCTGTAAAACCCCAGTAAGAACCTTTGAACCGTTCCCTATGGAATGACATTTCCCTCTCCCCGTGCTCTGCTGGCTGCCAGTCAGGGCTTTCAACATAAAATGTGTTGTGCTGGGTAATGCAAGAGCTGCTTATCTTATTTAAGTCCCCAGTGCCGCCGGGGCAGGTGCATTTTTGGGGAGGTGGCCTCACCAACCACGTCAGCAGAAATCAGAACCTCTCATCTCCCCCGGGAATTACAGTTGCCGGCTCTCATTTTCCCTGAGCCAGGCTCCTGCCTGATGTAACTCAACATTTTTCCATTGATTCTAAACAACTATTTCCAAATTCCCAAGAAAACCACGAGCACTCCCAACCCTTCCCCAGGTGCAGTGCTTGGCACGACGTGTGCTCTTGCCAGTGGCTCTCGGGCCCCCACAGTGACTCCATCCAATATTCCAGAGGATTCCAGAGAAGCTGCACACATTTACTCCACGCAAGAGCCTGGCCCAGAGCAGAAATGCAGATATTCTGTCACTTTATAAACAAAAGCCATCGTTTTTTGGCGTAATGTGCCATCCTCCTGTTTCTAAGTAAAAGACACATCACCAAATCCTCAGGGGGAAGGGCTGTGTGAGTAATAGCAATGGCACAGAGTCTGCAGCCCAACCAGCATGCCAAACAATATTCCAAGAAAATACTTCTAAGCTACAGGAGTTGCGTAAGGGGTGATTATTATTTTTGAAGCACAGAAAACCAAGTCCAGTTTCTAAAAAAGCAAACACATATTTTTAGCCTTGCTGGTCTCTTGATCTCAGACTAATGAGAACCATCTGCACTGGGCCTGGCTGACGTTCTTGGTAAATAACCTTTCTCTGCAACATTCCAGATGTTTCAGAGGCTTCTCTGTGGAGCAGTGTTTGTGTCCCTGCCTGTCAGTCTCCCTTTCTGCCTTTCCTGCCCATGTTTACTTCAGGAATATACATTCCTTTATTAAATTTGTTTGTTAAAAGTAGCCGCTCGGGAATTCTTGGCTAATCTTCATTAGGGTTCTTGCTCACCAGAGAAAATGAAAGCTTTTGTCCCTTAGTGTCAGTGTTGAAAGATAAAATTGGAGATTTGAGAAAGAAGCGAAAAGATTTAGACTAAAAAACGCACCAAAAAAATAGTTGGAGGTAGATTTCTATCTCACCTTGAGCCCTCTGAGGATTCCAGCTGTTGAACAGATATATTTCTTTTGGTATTGAGAAATTTAAATTTGACAAACTTTTACGGAATACATGAATGTACTTTTTTTACTGAACGAGATACATCATGACAAAACCTTTGCAACTCCTCATGCACAGGAGTCCTGCGGTTTGCTTTGCTGCCTCTGCTGGGATATATCCTGGTACTGGATGTTTCCTGTGCAAAGAAAACATCCCCAGACACACAGGTCACTTTTTGTCCCAGCCGAGCTAAGCTGAGCCAGGCTGGCAGAAGGAAAATAAAGGGATTTAAACCCATCCTTTGACCTTTCTGTTATCTCCACCTGGAGCCTGCCTGAAATCTGATGTGTTACAGCTTCATTAATGCTGGAGCTCGGGCTGGGGTTCAATTAGATAAGAACAGCTCCAGTGTCAAACCTCCCACTCAGGTCTCTGAGCTGATGTCTGTATCATCCCCTCGGTGTGCTGCTCAGGGGTAATGAATCCTTCCTCGGGAGTAATCACCCTGGAGAATGCACTCTCCAGTGGGTAATTCCTTTATTTTAAAAACCTTGTGTCACTGCCCAAGTGTAAAAGCTCCGGAAGGTACAGGAGAGGCTGTGTGGTTTTTTCTGAGGGCTTTGGGGCTGCGAGGCTCCTCAGTGCTCTGCTCTAAGTGGGGCACTGTGGTGGCAATTGCAGCAAACTCTGATTTTCCGGGGTTCTGTGGGCTGGGACACGCAGCAGAACCGAGCGCAGGGTTTTAGCAAGCGCTCCTTTGTTCTTCTGTTGCCTGTTATCAAATTTGTTTCATAACAAAGGTTTCCTGAGCTTGGGGGTTTTGTGTGTGTTAATACTGGTAATATGATTTAAGTATTCGGATGATTCATTTTCACTCCAGAGAGCTGAATCAGCCATGTAGAACATAACTTGCTTCTCCCAAACCGTTACCTTTTCCATCCTTTCTCGTCATTTCTATAAGGGGATGATTCATGCTCCTCTTGTATTTACCATTTGAGAATGTGCCCCACTCCTTCAGCTATTTTCACTTCTTGTTCCTCTTTTTCAAGAGAATGAAAAGAGTGAAGAAGAAACAAAAGTGATTTTTGATCGATGAGGCATATCCTGCTGGTGGGCCTGGCACGTGAGCTAAACCTGAACTGGGCAGAGAGGAAAAAGAGAGGAAAAAACGGCCTTGAATTATTAAATTGATCAGAGACCAAACTGTGAAGTTCAGCCCCTGGCTCACATTTCACACATTTTTGAAATCCTGTGTGTTCAAGTCAGGGGTTGTGCTCAAACAAATTTGCTCAAACATATTCAATGTAATGATTTTTTTTTTTTTGCTTGTTTAACAGAAGTCCCTTCTTTTATTTAGTTATTCAATTCGAACCTATTTTCTCTAGAGCCTGGTTGTGGTTGTGACTGACTGAGCCAGTTAACTGGGGGACGGTAGTGTTAATTATTGATTGACCTGATTACATGAGAGCATTCTCAGAGATGGCTGTAAGATACATAAAAACATAAGGAAATAACTGTGTCAGGCCTTGGGAAAGCACTTGGACTCTCATCCTCAATTTCCACGTGAGACACTGTGCTTCTCAGGAGTGAGATCAGTTTTAAACCCAGAGAGCATCTCTGCCTTCCCTCTCTCACTGCCAGGCTCCCCAGACACAGGGTCCCACTCCAGGTGAGGCTGGGACCATCCAGGTGAGGCTGGGACCATCCAGGTGAAGTTGGGATCATCCAGCAGAAGCTGGGATGATCCAGGGGAGGTTGGGATCATCCGGGGGAAGTTGGGACCATCCAGGAGAAGCTGGGATGATCCAGGTGAGGCTGGGATCACCCAGGTGAAGCTGGGACCATCCAGGAGAAGCTGGGATGATCCAGGTGAGGTTGGGATCATCCAGGTGAGGTTGGGACCATCCAGGTGAAGTTGGGACCATGCAGGAGAAGCTGGCATGATCCAGGTGAGGTTGGGATCACCCAGGTGAAGCCGGGACCATCCAGGAGAAGCTGGGATGATCCAGGTGAGGTTGGGATCACCCAGGTGAAGCCGGGACCATCGTGGGGCTCTCTGGTTGCTCCAGCCCTCCAGGAGCTGCCACACTCTGAGGAAAGTCTCCCCCAGCTTTCAACTCTTTCCATTTTAGGTCTGCCCTCATCCTGCTGCTTTTATGGGATTTTAATGGGAATGGAGTGTTTTACACCACAGCAGCTGTAAAAAAACATCTCTCAGAGATGCGTTCATTGAGCATCCCTGGGGCTGGGCCTCTCTGTAAACAGAGCTCTGGATTTTGAGCAGCGGCCGAGGTGAAATCACAGCTGGAGACGGGCTCCAAGAGCCACAGGGCATCTGTCCACACACGTGGCCACCCCTCAGGAGAAACGTCCCATGTTTGGACAAATTCATTTGAGCCAATGCTGCTGTGTGACCTCACTCCTCACCCATCCCCACCAAGAAACAGTTTGTCCAGCACTTCAGAGGACAGCACGAAACTGGACTCACCTGGAGGTTTCACAGCACGGCCATGACATCAGCTCAGCCCTGCGTTTTATCAAGTGGGCCCTGAGCAATGTGGGAGGGTCAGGAGTGGCCATGACGAGGCATTTCAGGGACAAAGAAATGGATCATCAGATCCCTCTCCTGGACCTCACGCCCTGTCCTGTCCCCCTCGAGTGGCAGAGAGGGCACTGCCGTGACTCACCCTGCCCCGTGTGTGCTCCTGGAAACAACACAGGGGGACAAAGTTTGGCTTTTTCCACAGCCTAAAGGTTTTCATATTCCAACCAGCTGAGTGTTCTTGTCCCCTGTGAGTAATGCTGTGTTTTCACTGACCGCTATTACACACACATCACCTCCCTCCATCACATGAGGGAATCATGTCATTTTGCAAACATTGTCACAAACTGCGGGGCACAGAATGAATAAGCAGTTCTGTATTCACGGACACAGCGGGATTTTTTTACCAGTTACGGTTTAAACGCCGAGATTGGTTATAAAAACCTAGGAAGCTCAGGCTAAGAAAGCACAGGAAAAGGTACAAAAGCAACGAAGGGACTCAGCTGGAGCACGTGCAGTGTAATATCCACTGGAATTTCTTTGTGCCTCGCTTTCTCTTACAAGTTTCTTTACTTTTTGACATCCTCTCATGAAGTGTCACTCTTGGTTCCCCACTCTGAGTTACTCCATTGTCCAGGAATGCAGGAATTGTGGTTTTTGATAACAGAAACCTCACTTTATTTCGGACAGTTTCCAGTTGCTTTTGCTGTTACATCCTCCCTTTCTGTCCCCTCAGCAAATGACCCCTTTTAACGCCATTAACGTGGGACAATTTTAGACCTGGAGGATGGCAAAAGTGGCACAGAGGAGCAGTGGAAGTACAGCAGGAGGATTTGCCTTGTGGGCCCTTGATTCCTGCACTTAGCACAGGACTTCAGGAGGAGACAGAAATGCCTTTCCATCAGCTCTGCAGCTTTCAGCCCTAAAAGTCCTTTATTATCCCAAGCTGGCTTTATCCACCTAAAGTTGTTTGTGAGTTGGGTGTGCGTGAACATGAAATTCTTTCTCACAGCAGCTGGTCACACTGGCTTTTTACAGACCCCTCACTGGTGGGAAGAGATGGAGCTACCATGAGTGGAGAACAGGTTTGGGGTGGCTCCAGGACAGGGAACAAGTGGCCAAATTCTAGCTCTAGCCCTTCCAGCTCTGTTCTGTCCTAATGGGCAGAGTAATCCCAGGCTCGACATCGGCCTCTCGTGTGCCACATCCGTTCAGGAAGCCTTCACCTCGCTGGGAAGGTGGGAAGAGCAGGAGAACAACCTGCAAAAGGCAGTGCCTCAGCGGCTCTTACCTCCATCGCTATGAGAATGGATGGTTCTGGGAATCTGAAGCTCTTACAGAGTCACTGCGCCCACAAAACGCTGACATCACCTGACAGGCAATAAAGCCAGGGCTCATGTTTCTGGGGAGGAGAACACGCCTCTCCCCGCTCCTCGGTGCGAGCTACGTCATTTGTTTTCTATTCAAATTCAGCCTCCTCCCACGGAAGCCTTGCCTTGCCCTACCAGCCATCGGGAGATGTTATTGGGAAAATACCCGCTCCAGCAATAGGAAGAATAATTTCCCATAAGTATATTTTATTGTGTATCTTATGCCTTTCATCTTGAAATGGGAGAACTTTACAAATACAGCGATTTTATTGAATAAATACCCTTACGCCTAGCGCGAGGCATGATTCATAGCAGATTAATAGAGGCAATTAAACGTGAGATTAAATCGCCTAAACCGTTTGCCCTACTAAGCTGATCCCAGAGGAGCGAAGCGTACCGGTGCCAGTAATTCGCGGAGATTTTCCTTTGCAGGCAGGTATTCGGTGATGTGGAATATCAAACCCAAGGTATCCCAGGCTGGCTCTGTAATGCCTGTAATCACGTTAAAACGCAGCACTGAGCCACTGGCCCGAGGCAGCTCGGTGAGTCAGTGCAGGAGAAAGCAGAACTTCTGCCTCGCAGGAGCCGCGCAGCCGCTCGCAGGATGAGGATGGGGGCTGCCCACGCTGCAAGTCGTGGGTTTGAGGCCGTGCCCAGCATTTGGTGGGCGCTGGGACGGGCCGGCACACGCGTGCAGGGGGGCACGGAGCTGGCTGCCGGCAGAGCTGCTGGCAAACCCCGGCTGCAGCTCCGGGACCCCCGCAGTTTGGAGCGTTTGGAGCGCTGCCCGCAGCGTCGGGAAGAGATGGGAGCTCACAAAAGGCTCGTGGTGAGGAGCTGGAGTCCAGGCAGTGCCCACTGTGGCCCACTCTGTGCCAGCCCTTGCTGTGCCAGAGCCCGGGAGCAGCGGGCAGAGAGCAGCTGAGCTGAGATTTCCTTAGGCAGGGCTGGGAGAAGGGGTTTTCCATACACCCCAAGGTACATCGGGATCCAGATGTGTCCCCAGGTGAAATACCCGAGCTCCTACACCAACTGTTTTCCACTCGTGGCACACAGAAATAAGGATGTACCAGGTTTTCCACCCAGAGCTGGTGTTTATTCTGTTGGGACTTACCCTTCTGCCACCCCATTCCCTCCTCCCACCAGCTTCAAGAAGAAGGATTTGAAGCAGTCTGAGCTTGGCCAAACCCTGGCCAAAGGGTTGAATCTTGGGGTTTATATGCATAAAAAATAATGTTTTCATTGTAGTGTGAGTCATCAGTAATTCTATACAGTTTGTGTTCTGTTTATTGTGACCTTTCCTCTTTGAATCCTTTTGGTGTTTCTTCCTCTTTCTCTTTCTTTGTTTCTCTCTATCTTTCCTTCCCTCCTTGCTTGCTTCCTTCTTTTTATTTCTCTCTTTCCCCATGTATCTTTCCTTTCTTTTTCCTTCTGCTTCTTATGTTTCTGTGCCTCTGTAAAATCTGTCCAAATATTTACAAAAGGAAATGCTGGGTTGTGAAACTGAATTCAGAGAAAATGTTACACATGCTGAAGAAATGCATCCAGCACGGTTTCCAAATTTTCCCACATGCATTTTTGTCCTGTGTCTCAAGTGCTGGGGCTTGATACTTCATATCTTTATTCAGGCAAAACTTGCACTGAAGGCAGCGAGGTCCAGGCTGGGGTCTGGTCCAGGGGTGCCGTAATTCTGGAGTGGTTCCATTTGATTTTGGCCATGGGTGACTGGTGAAAAAGCCTGAATAACCAGTGTGACTGGGTAACTGGTTTGTGCAATGGGCCCGTTCCGGGCCAGGGGTTATCGTCACTTGTCACTGTCGGGCAGAGCAGGAGCTGTCTGCAGCTCTGCCACCTCCAAAAAACATCAGCCAGGTTTCGCTGGGAGACCCCTGCTCCCTGCAGAAGCCAGGACAGGTCTCAGGTCCTGCTGAGACAAAAAAAAACCCCCACGCTCATCTGTGCCGCGATCAAAGTGCCATGAAGTCATTTTCCCAAGAAGTCCTTAAAATGCCACGAGTGAGGGCTCACACTCGTGTCCTCGCACATGTTTTGGCAGAGCTGCAGGGAACTGTTTAAGCCCCGGGGATGAAGGGAGTCGGCAGTGGGTCCCATCTGCTCAGAGAAAAGCGTCACCTCCCACGCTCTGTGCTCATGTTTCTATTCTGACCCTCACAAAGGCAGCGTGGCCCCGGTGCAAACGCGGATTGTTTTGGAAGAAGGGGTTAATTTTGTGTTTCCTGGCTTTTGTTCGGGCAGGAAAACGAACCCTTCAGCGAGTCATTCAAGCCGCTTTGAGCTTCTAAAAGCCACTTCACGCCTGTTTTGTACTCTGCTTTCTTGCATTCTTACGGCAGGTTTATTTAGGAAGAGAAAACAAAAATAAAGCAAGGAAATAGCTAGCCCAGGATTGTGAGTGATTAAATACACGCTGCCAAATGTGATGAATTTTTTTTTCTTCCTGATTTGCGCCGGGTGTAAACAAGAGCAGATTCAAAAGTCTCCCGGTTACATAAGTGAGTGCAAAAGCAATTATCATCGTTGTGGAGGTAAATTCCCCTTGTGCAAAGGCCTCCGTGGGGTGTCATCCCTGCACTGGCTCCGAGCAGCCAGGGTACCTGGCCCAAGTGCCTGGCTCATATTCAGTGTTTGAGTAGTGCTGGTTAACATCATGATGAGAAGAGTGGATGTCATTGAGAGCACGTTGTCTCTCGGCTGGGCAGGTGGCAGGCCTGGAAATTCCTTCAAACTCGGGAAAAACTGAAGGTGCCAAACTGGGGGGGGTGTGGGGGGTGGAATATCTCTGTCTTTTAGCTTTGTGTGACACTGAGAAGGGTTTAGGACGAGGGGAGAAAAGCCTCTCAGTGGCACAGGGATACCTGTGAGCGAGGCAGGAGGTGGAATAGATGCTCTTTATACCGTTCCAGCCCAAACCATTCCGTGATTTCATTATTCTAAGGATGTTTCCAGCTTCTTATTCCACAGGGCTACTCCACGGCAGCTGGACAGAGTCCTTGCCTCTCCCGTGCTCCTGCCGGGGGATGCCTTAAATCACTCCCACATCACACATCGCACTCCAAAGGAGTAAAGTGAAGCCATTCCTGGGTACAGACCCACAGAAAGCTCCGTGTCCGAGGTCCATTTCCTGCAGGAAAAGATGATGAATACAGCCCTGTCTTGCGGCCATCTGTTGTGCTGGCTTGTGCTGCAAGAAGTTGGCGAGGAATCCATCACGGAGAATTCCTGCTGTTCATCTCCCTAGAACAATCTGGGCAGCCTGGTGTCGGACACCTGATGTGCAAGGTCACCAGAGCTTGGTGTCACAGAGGTATCACGTCTTTGGAGGTGCTGGCTCAGAGCACATCCAAGGAGGACAGCTGGGTCTGCTGCCACCAGCGGTGAGGTCCCTCTGGAGGGACATGTCAGGGGACATGTGTCACCTGCCCAGCTGGTGCATCCTGGGGTCCCTCTGCCAGTGGGTGCTGGTGTGATGGACAGGAGTCATTTCCCAGCACCCAAGTGTGTGAGTGTTCCTCCCACAATCCGCTCCCAGCCCGCTGCTAAAAGAACAACAATAAATAAACGGAATGAAAAGTGCAATCCTGTGTTTATTTTAGAGGAACGTGTTGAAATAACAGATTCACGTTGAGGCTGCAGTTCTGGCAAAAAAGCCCAGTGCTCAGCAGAGCAGAGAGAATCCTGTGGGTGAGCCAGAGCTGGCACTCGCCCATCCGTGCCCTTGTCCGTGCCCCTCCTCCTGGACCCCCTTGGGAACCTGGAAAACCGTGGAGATCTCGGTTAGACACAGAGCCCGGCTGGTCTGAGGTGGCCAAAGCCTGGGGGGCTTGGTGGGGGAGACAGAAAATGTGAGGAGTGATGGGTGGGAGCCTGGTGGGGCAGGAGCGGGGAGAGGAGCCCCGGAGCGACGGGTGGGTGGGTGCAGAGGTCTCCTCCAAAAGGAGCAGCTGGAGGGGGGAAGTGAAAACAGAAAACTGCAGAACGGGGCGAGGAAGGAGCGGCTGGGAGCAGCAGGGCAGTGCGGGGGGAAGGAGAATTGCTGGGGGAAAGGGCTGGGGTGGGATGAGGTTCTGGGCAGCGAGCAACCGGGAGGGCTGGGGACACACGGAGGGGACACACGGAGGGAACACACGGAGGGAACAGTTTTGCCTTCACAAAGATGGAGCCAGCAGCGCTGACTGGAAGCCCTGAGTAAGAAACTGCCGAGTGGAAGCCAGTCATCCACGGAAAAAAAGAAAACTTTTGGGAAGTGCTGATGCACCGAGGAGGGGAAAAAAAGGAGACCTCCCACCACTGCCCTGCCGGTTACTGGGCAGCCCTGACGCCTGGGGGTGTTCTCGGTGGGCAAAAGTGAACTTTGCATGGGTCTACTGTGTTTGATTCCATACCCACGAAACATGATGGGAACGACTCTCAAATATGTGTTTACATTATAAATATACACACAAATATATGCGTACACGTATATATTTATGTGTGGGTTTGTCTGTGCATGTAGATATGCCTATGCATGAGCACAAATATCTGTGTGTGTGTGTGTGTGCTCGCTCCTTTATACATATATTTTAAGAGAATAATCACACCCTCATCCAAAGCTCCACATCCCCCCGGTGCTGCTCCTTCCCTTGAATTCTGTGGGAAAGGAGGGAGCAGCCGGTGCTGGGGGGTGGAAGGATGAAGCCGGCCCGGGGACGTGGGGCAGAGGACAGGCACAGCCGGCAGGGAGGGGACCCAGCCCGAGCGCTGCCGTGCTGGGAGCGGTGGGCGCGGGGTGGGAGGGTGTGAATGGGCGGGTGGAGGAGTGGGTGTGGAAACACAGAATCATTCAGCTCGGAAAACACCCCTAAGATAATTGAGTACAACCGTTAACCCCGCGTTTTGAGCCCACCACTAAACCATGCACCTGTGGCCCCGCGTACCGCATATACAGAGTGTGTGTGTATATGTGATATTTCAGAGAGTCACAGCCCGGTTTGGGCTGGAAGGGACCTTAAAGATCATCTTGTTCCACCTCCTCACCTGAGCGGGGCAGCGGGGCAGAATCCCACAGAAATATATATACATGGTTATAAATATATACAGATATACATATATTTATAAATATATAGACACACATATACACATAGATACAGAGACGCAGACACATACACACAAATATAAATACACATATACAAATACACATATACATGTGTGCGTATGTCTATATTTATATTTATATACACATATCGGGGTGGGTGTGTGTGCAGTGCCGCCGTGTCTGCCCGTGTCTGTGCGTGTGCCCGTGTCCGCACGGGTGTGTATAGGTGAGTATCGGTGTGTATAGGTGAGTATCGGTGTGTATAGGTGAGTATAGGTGTGTAAATGGGGGTCACACACACTTGCGCGCTCCCGTGCCCGCCTCTGTGCGTGTGCCCGAGCACACACGGGTGTGTACAGGTGTGTA
>WEIT01022050.1:25614-47632 GCA_013389985.1 Dryoscopus gambensis
CCGCCGCCGCCGCTGTGGGGAGCGCGGAGCGCAGCGGGCGCTGCCGCCGAGCACCGGGCGGGGGTGACCGGGGCTCTTCCTCTCTGTTGCAGGGCGGGCCCGTGGAAATCCTGCCGTTCCTGTACTTGGGAAGCGCGTATCACGCCTCCCGCAAGGACATGCTGGACGCTTTGGGGATCACGGCGCTGATCAATGTCTCGGCCAACTGCCCCAACCACTTCGAAGGGCACTACCAGTACAAAAGTATCCCCGTGGAGGACAACCACAAGGCAGATATCAGCTCCTGGTTCAACGAGGCGATCGATTTCATCGGTAAATGAGCTCTCTTTACAGTCCGTTCTTCTTCTGGGTTAATGTCCCCTGGGAAGTGATTTTTGGGATGGTTTTCCCCCAGTAAAACCTACACTTGGGATTGGGGAATATCATTCCACTGGGAAGATACACTCGGGGAACATTTCCATTAATTTATTTCTACTCACGGGCATAATCTTAGCTTCGCAAAGCTGTTTGAAATCTTGATTCAAGAGGCACTGGTCTTGCAGAAAAGAGTGAATTTAAGCAGATCAGTATTAAAGTAATCCTGCAAGACTGCTAAAGTGACCTGGAGGAGCTATTAGTATAATTGGAATTGGAGCCCGGAGTGAAAATAGCTGCTTTCCTCAGGACAAAGACTCCCTTTGTCTCAAAAGCTCCGGGTGCACCTATTAGGCTAAGGAAGGGATGGATGAAAGAAATGTAAAACAGCAGCCTGTGCTTTTCCCACCTCTGGAAGCAGTGGGACTTGTTTGCTAACCGCGTGCTTTGATTCTTTCAGACTCCGTGAAGAACGACGGAGGAAGGGTCTTTGTGCACTGCCAGGCTGGCATTTCCCGCTCAGCAACCATCTGCCTCGCTTACCTCATGAGGACCAACAGAGTCAAACTGGACGAAGCCTTCGAGTTCGTCAAGCAGAGGAGAAGCATCATCTCCCCGAATTTCAGCTTCATGGGGCAGCTGCTTCAGTTCGAGTCGCAGGTCCTGGCCCCCAACTGCTCAGCAGAAGCCGGGAGCCCTGCGATGTCAGTGTTGGACAGAGGGGCATCGACCACCACGGTCTTCAACTTCCCCGTCTCCATCCCAGTTCACACCACGTCCAGCGCTTTAAACTACCTTCAGAGCCCCATCACTACTTCCCCCAGCTGCTGAAAAAGCGGGTGAAAAACGTGGCCAGGACTCAGACTTGCTGTCTCAGAAGTGCAATAACTACAGGGACAGTGTCGCTTGTGTTTTGTGGGGAGTCATTCGCGCGTCCCAGAACGGTGTCGGAAACGGAGAGGAGCTCACCCCATGCCAGAGAAACCAGGTGTTTCTGACGGCTCAAGCAAATATCTGGATGCCTACACAGAGATCAAAGGACACTGGCTCTTCCTGAGCTCTCCCTCCTTGTCTTCTGTCTGTCCTAAGCCTGCTCCATGTTTAGTAGCATGCTCACCAGTATTCCCATTCCTGGACACCTTGAGCAACACTGATGCTGTCCCCTTTTATATGACAGTCCTATTTATTTATTTTTACATTAGTGCATTGTTGTTGGGTTTTTTGTTCTTTTTTTTTTTTGCCTTCACAAACGTAAAGTTTCATTTCTAGAGAAACCAAATACCTCAGTATTTTTTGGTACTATAATCCTGTGTGTGTATATCTGTCAGCTCTTCTTGTTTCCCAAGCACTGACATGAAAGCACCAGGCGAGTGCTTTTTTTTTTTTTTGAGTTGCCAAGGGTTGTATGTTTGCTGATTTATTTATGATGTGAAATAATATATTTCTTCTTAGGAAGACATAGTTTTGTTACATGATTATAACTTTTTTATACAAATGGAATAAATTATGATATTTCTATTGATCTGGATTATATATTCTTTAAAATGCTGCATTTCACAGTCCCAAAACTCACGTGGAAGCTCCAGGGCGAAGAGCTGTAATTTTCAACTCTGCTGGCCTCGGGTCTTGACTGAGAAAAATGGGTTTAAACGACATAATTGACTAGAAACTACAGCAGGTTCTTAACCTGAGCTTCTCTTTGTCCCCGTGTAATTGTGTGCAGTGGCAGCAAGCCAAGGCTGGTTTCTCAGCTGGGAGTGGATTTGGCTGCCCTGATGGCTGTAACAGTTTGAACCAGCTGAGACTTGGGCACTGGGCTACAGTGAATTTAAAATAGTCCTTCTCCTAAGAAGGAGGAATAGGCTTCCTTATTCCTTGTTTACCTTTAATGCTTGAAAGGTTAAGTCTAAAAATTAACCTGTTAGTAACAGATCTCCAAGGCTTGGCACAAACTCACACAGTGTTTTTCTGTCCCACCTCCCTAAATCCTTTTTGCAACTCAAACTGCCTCTGATGCCTGGGGTGAGGTATTTGGCTGGCTGGGCTATCTCTGTAAACAAATCGGGGCATGACGAGGGATCAGGTAACCAGCACTTCACCGGTTTCCTTACCCAGACCTAAATAAATTCTTTCCTGCTGGAGGTTATCACTAGAGTGACTCGGATCTGGTGTTTCTGTTGAGGCAGTGAGGAGAGTTGATGCAGCACAGCCAAAGCCGGGCAGGAGCTGCAGGGTGATGGGCAGCAAAGGGTGCAGGGTTAACCCTGGGTCCTGGCACAGAACTGCACCTCTCATGGGCTCTGTGGGGCAGGACAGCATCCCTGCTGTGCCAACCCCTTCCTAGGGAAGCTGCCGGGTGTGGGATGCAGCTGGAAGCTCGATTTCCTGGGCAGGGTAATGCTGCTAACAGGGAGAGGGATGCTGAGGGAGCAGGAGCACTCTGGGTTTCCCTTGTTCACTCAGGAAGTGAGCCACCAGTCCTTGCATATCTGATACTCAAACAGTCAGATCCAACTTTTGCCTCATCAGAAATGGTTTCACTCAGGCACACACGGCAAGTTATGACTGTAAAGTCAAGGAATCTAGGCAGTTGTGATCTAAAGTTTGTAGATGAAGGATTTTGCGAGCATGAAGCGGCTGTGCTCTCGTCACGTAGCAAGATGAGCAAAGCATCACAAACTCCTGCTGCGATCCTGCAAGTTACTTGGGGCATTAATGGTGCTAAAATCCAGGACTCTTCTCCCGGGAGAAGGTGCCCTTGAAGGACGGGATGATGAACTGCTGCCTCTGAAGTTCTTCCACGTGAGCTGCCCCTCCGAAGCAGCTCTGTCGTCAGCACCGCGCGTCAGCCGTCACCGACTTCCAACCTGACACCGAGGGATAAAAAAAAAATGGAGCAGCTAAAAGGAGGAGAGATCCCTGGGCACTGAGAAGTGAAGTTAGAAACTCTTATTTTCCTCAAGTGTACCTGAACCTCAAAGTGAATATCCTCCCCCAGACCTGTCCCGTGCTGCAAATCCTGCAAAACCCCTTTGCCCGTGGAAAATCCCTTGGCACATCGAACTTGCCATTGCTGTCCTGATTAAGTATGCAAGACTGTCTCTGAATACGTGAGCCTTTTTACACCTGCAGTAAAGGGTGGAACAAACTTTCACCTTCAAAGCAAAGCAGAGCTTGTTCAGTGGAAAAATACAACCTTGGCAGCCCTGGCCGTGCCACTGATAAAAAAAATCCTGCCTGCTAATCGCAATTCAAACAGAAATCCGCTCCCTGTCAGCCGCGGGAGCTTGTTTATGTGTGTCTTGGAACAATAAAACTCATTACCTGGCAGCAGATCAGCTTTTGTAACCTAAGCAGGCACCTGACAGAGGGGTGCAAGAGAGCTGCTTCAGCACAAAGCCTGCTGTGAGCAGCCAGCCGGGGCCGCAGTCCCTGCAAGCCGCCGGCCTGCGCCTCCAGCCCCGACACCCGATGCCCTTCCCCAAGTCTTTATCGGGATCCTTCTGCTGTTCCCTGTAAATCCCACTCTGACGCTGCCCAGAGTCTCGGACTCCTGCGAACTTTTCGCGGATGGGATCGCACCCACATCCCAAAGGGCTCCCGGAGTAAAGGGGAGGACAAGGGGGGGAGAGGGGTCAGAGTGAGGCTGCCAAAGGTCACCTCAGCGGGACAGTTTTGGGGAGATGGGTGGGATCAGCTGGGGGGTGTGCTGGCAGCCGTGGGGAAGGAGCAGGATGGCTGGCAGGCTGTGGGGCAGAGGAGGAGGATGCCTCAGTGGCACAGCCGGGCTGAACTTTGTGGAGGAATCTTTACTTCTCACCCCTTCTTTATTCTCCCAGCTCTGCAGCCTTGTTTGATTGGAATATCAAAGCATGCAGTTCACCCAGGTTTGCGGCTTTAAACTCCCATTTCCCTGCCTCCCAACATGAGCCGGCTGTCCCCTCGTGCTAGCAGGACTCAGCTGGGACCATCCCCTGGTATCCAGTCCCCAGAATCCCAGCACGCTGCAGGCGTGTGCGGGGCTTTCAGTTTATAGCAATCTGTAGCTCTCCAGTTGCCATACATCCCCATGGAAACCACGAGGAGTTTCCCCTCGGTGAGGACGGCAGCGACATCACTTCCTGCTGCTGACAAACCAATTTGTCACGAAGTGATAAAAAGGCATGTTGTGTGTTTGCAGGAACTGGCTCCGGGCTTTGTTCCTCCCGAGCCAGAGGCTGCTCACCCGCCCCGAAGGCAAACAATGGCCATTGTGTGCCTCGCAGAGCAGCGATGGGGACACACAGACGAGCCCTTCGGGTCCCCAAAATGCCAGAGCACGGGCACTGACACCCCGAACTGAACACAAGTCATGGCAGCGCTGAGCGCAGCACCCACAGCTGCGTCCCCACAGCCCAGGGGTGTCCCTGGCCAGCCCACCCGGCCACAGGAGCCCGGTGTGATCCCCCCAGCAAGGCACAACACTCGGGGACACAGCCTACCCAGTCACCACATGACATCAGACCCACAGCTCCAGATTAGACGTGTCTTGGGTAATCCCCTTGTCTCAAAGCCTTTGCCTTTTGTAATCAGCACTGGAGAGGTGCAGAGCGTACTCGGGCTTAGGGACTGTCCTGAATTAGTCACCCCAGGATCAGGCTCGCAGGGCCACAAGGATGTGTGATGCCATTGCGTTGAATAAAAAGAACATTACATCCAGATCACACACGGGCAAGTTTGTTGGCCTGGTTACCACCTGGGTTTTTTTCCTCTGCCTGGCTCCAGGGTAGCAGAAAGGGCACTGAGAGCTGTTTGGAGCTGGTGTTTAGGTGCAGCCCATCCCACAGCTCCACAGGGTCACAGTGGGATGGGGAAGGAGAAAAGGTTGTGGTGTGTGACTGTCACAGTGTGGTGAGAAATCACGACACCTCAAACCCCATCTAAACCTCTTTCTTATCCTTTTGCTGGTCCAGCAGCAATGTCTGTGACAGACTCCCAGTGCTGCCAGGGAGACTCTGCCCAGGGCTTTGGCTTCCCCAAATCTGCTCCCATCCGAGGCTGGAGGGAGCTTGGGAACACAGCTAAAACACGGGCTCAAGTCCACTCCTGCTGAAAGAACAAATCAGCTCTGAGGTTTGTGCCGTGTGTGGCTTCCCACTACACTCTGTTCACTCCAGGGCAGAGCCAGAGGCCACAGCTGATGGGGGCTAGCAATCCAGGAGTGGCATGGCTAAGGTGGGCCCTGTTAGCACCCATCAAGAGTGTGAAAGGTTAAATGTGATCAAGGTATTAAAGGAGACACTGGGGAGAAGTAGAATTTTCTGTCATGGCTGTGGGGACTTTGACCTGGACCCTGAGCACAACCTCCGAGGGATGAACCCAGGTACTTGAGGGGAAGCAGCTGAGTTGCTCTGCTGCTGGGCTGGGTAAAGGCTTCCCGGTTTTGGGAGCTGTTTCCCACTTTGGAAGTGCAGTTGTACAAACCTGTGCCTGTCTGGAGAGCAGCGCCAAGGCCCTACCTGGACCTGGCGCTGTTAGTCTGGCACAGAGCGAGTTGGCTCTGTTATTGTAAGAAAAACGGCCAAAACCAGGGCTGAAAGGTTTGGTTTTTGTCCTTACATGGTGTGGGCAGCCTGCCCTCCAGGTGTGGGTTTGATTTTTTTTTTTTCCCTCGCCGTGGGAGTTTTCACTGCCGGGGTTTTGTAGCTGCCCTGCGTGGCTGCTCTCCCCCCTGGCAGTGCCAGGCTGGGTGTGCTGAGCCACAAGCGAGGGGCTGAGGGGTGGCTGAGGGTGGCTGAGGGCCCGGGGAGCTTGGGCTGGGGGTTTCCTGAGCGGGGTTCTCAAGCTGCAGCATTTACATGCGTTTCCTGATGACTCGCTCTGGGCTTCCCCTCGCAGCCCGGGCACGCAGGGGAGGGGGTGAGATCAGACACCGTGGGCAGCTCCCAGCTCCCCTCCCGGCGCAGGGGTGCCTGTGGGCGAGCTCCAGGCGGGCGCTCAGCAGTGGCACGCGGCCGGTTTGGAGTTTGGAGGTGTTCTGAGAGCCAGCAGAGAAGATGCTCATGGATGTTCTCAGTGTATGGGGAGGGGATGAAGCTTCAGGAACCCCGTTAGACCTCAGCCAGGTTTTGGTTGGTGCTCAGACTGGGTGAGTCAGGGCTGTAGGAGCAGTAATTTCATCAGCCAGTTCATTCCAGTCTCCTCGTTGTCTACACCACGTCGGGGCTGTCACGAGGGCCGCAGAAAGCGCTTCATTTGTCATCAAAGGGTTCTGTATGACACCAGTCCCTCTCATATCAGTACATTTTCATCCCTAAACTATAGGCCAGGTTTAAAAATAAACTCCCAGAGGGCTCTGATATGACGTAGTTACCGTCTAACTCAGTAACCAGTTGGCTACAAATGAACAGGTTCTTACTACACCATGTATTTTTTTTTAATTACAGTCAAAAGAGCCAAACCTAACTCCCACCTGTTCTAAAATAATAAACTACAGTGTCATTTTTAGACTTCTAATTTCTGATATAATTTAATTTTATTTGAAAGGAGGATTTTTTGTTCTCCAGCAGTTGTGGTAGAAATGGTCAATGATGGCTTTTTTCAGGTCTTTTACACACTGGGAAGAAGTGTTTTATTTTCAGTATATTCTCGAAATTCTTGTCCAAATATGATCTATGGTAAAATTTTCACACATCAGTATCTTGTTCTTCTTTCAAATCTTGTTAAGGTTTTGTTAATTGGCAGCTGGGTCATAGCACCATGTGGTTTTAATGGCAGGTTTTTCTAATTTAGGGAGGATATAAACTGCAGATGTGCATGAACTCTAACAGTCTTCCCTGACACTCTGTGATATTGCAGAGCAGCTGGTGACTTCTGTCCTTCTTGTCTTCTGCAACGAAATCTTGATGATTGCAGAGACGTGTTCAAGGGATCTTTGGGTGATGAGAATCTTAAAAATCACACCAATTGTTTGCAGCCCCAAAGGCATGTCCAGTCTTCTCTCTGTGAGCGGGACAGCACCCAGGGAACGGCTGGAGCTGTGTCAGGGAGGTTCAGGTTGGATCTCAGGAAAGGTTCTCCCCCCGGAGGGGGCTGGCACTGCCCAGGCTCCCCAGGGAATGGGCACGGCCCCGAGGCTGCCAGAGCTCCAGGGGCATTGGGACAGCGCTGCCAGGGATGCCCAGGGTGGGGATTTTGGGACTGTGCAGGGCCAGGGGTTGGATTGGATGATCCTGGTGGGTCCCTTCAACTCAGGATACTCTATGATTGTAAGAATCCACTCTGCATGTAAAATACAGGATGGAAAGAAGTGAACCTTGCAGCTTTCCAGTGATTTGAAGCGCCCAGCGCTCGTTCCCGTTAGCTGGGGACACTGCCGGTACAAACAAGTGCCACAAACTCCGTGGCTGGTGGCTCTTTCTATTTTAATCACGCAAGTGCTGGTTTCAATGGCACAGTACAGGATGTTTTCTTGGGCTTTGTTGTTAAAACAAAGCCGTGAGTCCTACACGTGTGGGCTGTGATAGCATCAGCTGTGAACTCGGGCTGTGTCTGGGCACATGTGGCATTTCCCCTGTGGCACTGGGCTTTGCTGGGAGAGCAAAGCTCCTGCCTGATGGTCTGGGTGCCAGGCTGGAGGGGAAATTTAGCTCAGTTATGCCGAAGAATTTGTTCTCTGTGAGGGTGGGGAGGCCCTGGCACAGGGTGCCCAGAGAAGCTGTGGCTGTCCCTGGATCCCCGGGAAGTGTCCAAGGCCAGGCTCAGTGTGATGCTTTCTCCAGCCACCTAGAAACAGAGCCCAGACAGGAGTAAGGGAATAAAGGCAGTGATTTATTTGAAAGGCCTTCAAAGGTGCACCCTGGGGACCCCGAGATGGACGAGTCACGAGTTCTTCACACTTTTATAGGCTTGGTCCATTTGCATATCAGCATAAATTCACCAATTAAAACTTTAGCTTTCTTCAATTCCTCCACCTCTCTTGAGACCCCAGCTCACACCTTTGGGCCTGGGACAGTCTGGGTGTCCTTGGACAGCGAGCTCAGAGCAGATTTGTTGTGTCTGTCTGGCCTAAGGGAGCAGCTCAGGAGCTACAAGAGACTGCAGAGTTACACACTGGGCGATACAGGATTTGAAAAGTATAAAAGTTAAAATCTAAGGCATCAAGTGGAGCTCTGAGCAAGCTGGGAGAGTGGAAGGTGTCCCTGCCCATGCCCGGGGTGGAATGAGATGATTTTTAAGGTCCCTTCCAACCCAGGCCATTCTCTGCTCCTGTAACCATCTCTGTGGTGGCCACTTCTCCCACTCCCAGCTCTGGTGGGTCACACCTGGCACCTAAGGGCAGGAGACGACCTCTGGAAACACCTTTAGATGACCTTTGCAAACACCTTTAGTCCTCGCTGATGGCTGAGAACGAGGAACCCAACACCTCAGGGCTTTCCAAGGCGCACCAAAGCGACTGCAGCACCCGCTGAGATTAGCACCGGGAGAGTGGAACAGTCGAACTGGTCAAAACCGAAGCTCTGCAGGCTGCTGTGGCTTGGCTGGAGCCTCTGTTGCGTCACCAGGACGCCTTGAGCCGAAGGATTTCTGGCTGCCCCGGGAGCTGTGCGAGGAGCCAGCTGAGCGGCGGGATCGAACAATAGCTCCCACCTTTCCTCTAACGGGGAGGAACAGAAGGGAACAAAGCTCTTCGCAAGGAGAGAGAGAGAGAGAAAAAAAAATCCTTTCGGTCTTTCTTTCGCTCTTCCGACTCCATTAGGAGATTTTCCTCCCTCGGGGAGCCAGCAGGCATCCCAGCGCTGAGCAGCCCGCAGATTTCAGCGCCTTTCCTTGCGTCTCTCGACCCTTTAAACGCCTGTCTGCAGGCGCCGGCGAGGATGGGTGTTCCTAACTCCTTTTGTTCCTCTGTTTACAGCCTCCCTTCCAGGCTTTCGGGGACGGCTGACGTCAGGATGCTCCATTTGGGCTCCTCTGTGCTTTTATCTGGTGCTAATGCCTTCCACGAGCCGCAGGAATGCGGAGCGGGGTCCCGGCGAGGGCGGGAGGGGGCCGGCAGCGCTCGGTCGGGGCGCAGCGCCCCGCTGCCCACCCTGCCGGGCACCCATTGGCCTGCTGGGCAGCACCGTGGTCATTTATGGCCTTGCGAGGGGAGGACCTGCCCACCGGCACCCTGCCTGTGTGTCCCGGCAGCTGGCACAGCCCTGCCTGGCACCGCCAGCTGCTATTTTTAAGGCGCCCGGGCTGCATCCCAAGTATAGCGCGCTCTATTTCTGGTGCAAAATGATCTTCCTGGGTGGGGGGTGCGGGGTTGTTGGTGGTTTTTTTTATATGAAACTCATGGGTTTGGAGGCAAGGAGAGAGAGAGGCACAGCTGGGCACAGCTGGAAGAGAGGCAGGAGGAAAAGCGGGGCGAGCCGGTGGCCGCGAAGGTCTCGTCCGCAGGGAGGGCTCTGTTCTCCAGCGCTCCCTGCCAGTGGCTTGCTCATGGATCAGGAATCAGCGAGGCCTGGGTTTGGTTTACAGCTGGGGTTTGTTGAGGACGCTGGAGGGCTTTGCGTTTGTTTGAAAGCGGCTGCTGGGGAAGTTTGAGATTCCAAAACATTTAACGAGGCTGCGAGGGATGAAGGGGGATGCTAAATGCAGAGCTGTGAACGCGCTGGTGGCTTTCGCCAATTTTGGGCCCGTTTCTCACTCCAGATCAGCCAGATCTCAGGAGGAGCAGAACGCCATTTGTCCACCAGGGCTTAAAGAAATTCCTGAAAAGAATGAATCAAAAGGAGTTGTTGGTTTGCTGCTTGCCTTGTAGTGATACCGAGAGGCCCTGAACAGCACTGCAGGCTGCATTAGAGAGGAGATGTGACATTCCTGGGGGAGCAAAGGAGCTCTGCTACTGCCTCCAGGTGCTGGAGCAGGCCCTGCCAGGCTGTTCACTGCAGGAACCTATTCCCCAGGCAGAAAGGGATGTGCAGGGCCATGGACTGGACTCCTCGTGGATGTGGGTTCTGCCAGTGCAGCATCTGAAGCTGGAGGTCTGAAGTGTTTCCTCTTCTGACACACAGGTGGGCTGGTGATGACACAAAGGCTTCTGAGAGGATAGAAAAGGATGTCAAAGAGTTTTCTTTAAGGCTTAAGAAGAATTTGCCATTCTTAACTTTTTCAGTGCTTTCTAAGGACCCACTCTGCAATGACAAGTGGCACAAAAAGTGTGGCATTAATCATGGTGCTAATCCAAGGCCTGTTTCTGAAACCTGCTGTTCTCCCACCTCCACTCACCTGTGCACCAGGAAAAGCTTTTCCTCAGCCATAAATTCAAAGTGGAAAGAGCTGGTGTTTCCAAAGCTGACCGCTTGTTCTTTGTGATGTTCTTTTCAAGGAATATTTAGTTTATTTGAGGAATATCCAGTTTGAGACTGGGTGAAATGTTTCTGACATGTGTTCTTACCTAGAGCCAGGCACTCATGTCCAGCTGGGGTCCTTCAAGGGGAGAGTTCTCTGTTTCTGCAGTCTGTTTTTCTGGGAGGTTCCCATTCCCAGCAAACCGGTCCATGCTGAGCTGTGCAGCGCTGCAGGTGGATTTCTCCTCTCTTACAACCATCCGGGACACTTCTCTTCCAAGCAGGTCCTGCACGTGGTGCCACCACGGCATTTCCAGCTTTGGAGACTTTGTTCCTTATGGGAGGGGGAGGCACAGAAATGCAGAGTGGGGGAGCAGCTGGGTGCAGGTGAAGCTGCAGAGCCGGGTGCTTGATGTTGGTGGATAAAGGATGCACTGCAGAGCCTAAATCTGTCCCGGTGCTTGCCCGGGCCACTTGTTGCTGCATTTCCCCCTTCCCCTGCACGAGCCGGTTTCCATTCAGGAACACAGTTTAACCCTTGGAGAAGAGGCGCTAATTCCCCATTGTTTTGCCCTTCCCACCATGACATAAGTGGAGATAAAGTATCACCGTGTCGGGAGCGGCACCAGCTGCTCTGGGCTTGTTCCTCTCTCACCCTGGCTTTCTACCAAATCACCAGTCCTGGAGATCTCAATTTTCCCACCCCCCTCCTCCTCCCCTCCAGGAATGGGTCTCTGAAAGGCAGCTGAAGAGATGAGAAATGGCTTTGCACTCAGCGCTCTGGGGACAAGGTGAGCGTCGGGCACAGGCTGGATTCCATCTTGGAGGCCTATTCCAACCTCAGGGATTCTGGGATTCTGGGATCACTGCCTGCCCAGGAGCTTGTTGCTGGCTCCTTCCTCCCCCTGCACATGGCCGGTGTGTGTGGGACCCCTCAGCCCTGCACAGGGGCAGGGAGAAGCCTCCTCCTGCTGACCACAGAGACCAAGTGGCCGTGTCAGACCAGTGGCCGCCAGCCCCTCCGCAAGGATGCTGAGGGTGGGAGAGGAACCAGCTGGGTGTGCTGGATTTCTCCTCTCACATGAGGGTGGAGGAGATGCTCACCACCAGCCAGGGCCACCCCTGGAGGCGTTGGCTGTGCTGGGAACCCCCTACATGACCCACGGGGGCTTTACAAGACCTTAGGCCACATCTCTGGGAGCAGCGTGAATGCTCCTGGCCTCTCTTCAGCTCACCCTCAGCACCGGGGAGCAGCTGGATGCGTGGACCCACGCGTTTCCCTTCTGCTCCCTGTTTCCCCCTGGAGAAGGGGCTGTGTTTGTGGGGCTGAGCTCGCAGGATCCCTGCAGCAGAGGGGCTGTGCGAGCCTCTCGCTCCGCGCACTGACGTCGGTGCCGCAGGAAGGAACAGCGAGTTCCTGAGGGGACATTCCTGCCATAGCTGCGCGGGGCCCTGTCCCCTCCCCGCTCCCCCGGCTCCAGAGGCTGTTATTGAAAGCCATTTCCATGGCACCTTTCCAGGCCTGTATTCCTTCTCACACGCCAGGGCTGGAAGCAAACCCCCCTCTCTGCCTCCATCCAGAGCCTTCTCCCAGCCGCTGTACTTTTCCAGAATGTGCAGGACGGAGCCCCGTGGCTGCCTTGAGGACTCCTGGAAAGCAGGAGGGATGCACAGGCTGCTGCTTGAACACAGGTTCCCCACAAGTAAAACCATCCACGTCTTTGTGTCTTCACCTCTCTTGCTGCTCCTTAATTGCTGATTAAGGTCTGGTGAGTGTCCGGAGATTGCTTTTATAGAAACTACTTTAAAAGTCTGTTGCTCCATTTCCTGCCTGCAAATATTCTCCTTTTTGCAGCATTTTTCATTTGCTTCGCAAGAAGGCAAATGATTTTTTTGGCCTGCAGTATTTCAGCAGCTGTAGGAAAGTCAGAGAGGGGAGAGTGCTCATCCCTGCCCCATCTGCCTCGTGGGGCCAGGTCTGGCTCTGCCAGAGCAGCACAGCGCCGGGGTGATGAGTCTGATCTCTGTATCTGGGTATTTCTGCCCTAGATAGCCACAGCCCTGGGCTGTCTCAAGGATTTTTACCCACACAACACACACCAGGTCCCTCTGAAATGCAGTGCTTGAGGCTGAAACTGAAAGTTCGGAGAGAATTAGTCACTGCTGTACCCTGGTAACGCTGGCAAAAACCAGCCTCAAACACGGCAAAGGCGAGGGTTTTGCAATCCCAGCAGCAGCAGCAGCCCCGAGCCTCTCCTGACACGCAGAGAGCTGCTGGGGGAGCACCCCAGCCCCTTCCTCCTGCCCTGGGCATCCCGCAGAGGTGGGAGCAGGGTGATGAGTCCTCTGCATCAGTCAAGGCCAGTCTGGGGGCTGGCATTGCGTGTCTGCCTTGTGGAACAGCAAATGCAGCCCTGAAGGCTTTGGGGGACAGGGTTTGGGTCCCCACAGGTGATCAGACCCCTGGGAATGCTCTCCACCCACAGTGCTGCCAGCAGCAGAGAATTCCAGAAACACCGAGGTTGGAGAAGAGCTCCAAGTCCAAGCCGAGCCCAATCCCCACCTTGTCCCCAGCCCAGAGCACTCAGTGCCACCTCCAGGAATTCCTTGGACACCTCCAGGGATGGGCACTCCAAACCTTCCGGGCCAGTTCCAAGGCCTGAGCACCCTTTCCATGCAGAAATTCCTGCTGCTGTCCAACCCGAGCCTCCCCTGGCCCAGCCCGAGGCCGTTCCCTCTCCTCCTGTCCCTGTTCCCCGGGAGCAGAGCCCAAACCCCCACCTTGCTGCACCCACCTTATCCCAACCTCAGCTTGGAGGGTCCAAAAATTCACTTGGCAAGTTTTTGAGCTGAACTGCAGCTGTTTTGGTGTCACTGTTGGCCACAGCCTCTCCTGAAAAGTCTGACACTTTGAAATGCGGAGCTGCTGCTTTGGTCCCCCCCAGCCTGGGACTCTCTGCAGGGCGCTGGGGGTGTGAGGAGGGGGCTGTGGGGCAGGGGTGGCCCCACGCTGTCCCTGCAGCGCTGTGGGGCCGGTTTGACTCGTCCCAGACCCGCAGGGTTCACGTCAGTGCTGGCAGCGGGAGCCGCGCTGTGCTTAACCACCACAAAACATAGCAACGGCACAGCAGCGCTGGCACCCGCGCAGAGGGGGAAAAAACAGCACAAAATCAACACGAAACAAAACCAAACGGGTTTTTCAGGCTTGCCTGCGCTTCATGGCACAGAAAAAAGGGCAAAGCTTTCAGGAAGTGGATGAGGAGGGCCTGTGAAGGGATTATTATGGATGCTCCGAAGAATCCCACCCCTTTCATCAGGGAGGGTTTTGGGCAGTGCTGCTCTGGTCGGGGCAGTCAGGGAGCCTCCCTGGCCCTGCTGTGCCCTGGAACCGGCTGTGCGGGCAGGGCAGGAGCCTCGGAGCTGCCTGTCCTGCTCTGCCTCCTGCCCTGCCCACACTGACCTGGTCACTGCACTGGGGCACGGCTTGGAGCCTCTGGGCACAGATCTGTCCCCCCCAGGCCTTCACGGGGTCCAGGGGAGGAGTAGGAGGTGAGTTACTCCCCCTTCTAGAGGGTCACAGCCACAGAATGGTTTGAGGTGGAAGGGACCTTGAAGATCATCTCATTCCAACCCCCCTGCCATAGACAGGGGCATCCTCACTAGACTCGGGGGCTCAGAGCCCCAGCCAGCCTGGCCTTGAAGGGGTTTTTAAGTCCTGGAATCCGCTTCAGAAGAAGGGGAAAAGTTGCAGGGAGCTCCAGGGAAATGTGAACCCACATCTGTCTCTGCAGTGGGCCCAGCTAAGTGGCTGTACCCAGGATCCTGATCACATCCTGACCTGAGGGAGATCAGGAGGCCACTCTGGCTCTATAAAAGAAGGACAAGTCCCTGTGTGAGTAGACACGGCCCTCCTAACCCCCAACCCTTCCTGGGCAGGACATTGCCTTGCACCTCATGCCAGCCCCTGCCACCCCAGAGGTACCAGTGCTCCTTCCAGAGCATGGAAAGTGGGATCAGAGGTGCAGGAGATGTCCCTGGCTACGTGCAGGCTTGGCACGGGGAGGCTGCTCACCCTCTGTACAACCTTCAGGGAGAAACCTGAGCAGTGTTTTGGGTGGCAGAGAAAAATGGGCGATGGAGAGTGGCTGCAGATGGGTCAGGGAAGGCAGCCCTCACTCTGGATCCTCCGCTCTCATCGTGTCCTGCCTCTCCTGCGGGTGGGAACAACGTGGCCAGGGAGGGAGGGAGGTAGAGGCAGCCCTGATGAGGCCACCTGACCGGTCCAGGACTGCCCATGCAGCAGGAGCTGAGGTCAGTGCTCTCATAATTAGTAACAGAAAAAACCCCAGGCAGTCCTTTAGGAACCCGCTTGCACAACTGAGCTCTCTTGCCCCTCCTGGCCATACATTCTCAGGCTCGCTGAGTGCTGCAGACACAGCTGCGTCCTCCCGGTGCTCCTGGGCTGGCTGGACCTTTAGAGCCTCCTCCTCTGACTGCTGGGTCTCGTATTTTGAAGCAGTGCAAAGGAGGAGGATGGATCAGCTTTCCCTCTGTGCCTCCTCCCACACACCTTGGTCACGCTACCTCCAGCGCTTCCCCTTCCCACACCGAACGAGCCCTTGGCAGCTTACGTGGAGCCCACAGTGCTAATTTTATTTGCTGCTCGATCTTTTTTTCTGGACTTTTCTGGCGTTTTCTGGGGAAAGCAAAGCCCGTTCCTCGGCCCTGGGGGAGGTTTGTCCCAGCTGTGCTGTTTCTGTGTCACTTTTGTCACCGAGGAGCTCTTGGAGCTGCGCGTTCCCAGGACTCTGGGAAACGGCTTGGACAACTCAGGGCTCTCACAGTGAAATCCGTGAAAACCAGAGGAGCAGGAGGGAGAAAAGCAGGTTGTGACTCGCTGACCTGCGCCTCCAGAGCGTGATGGGACATTACCAGGCCTTCTGGAGCCTGTTAGAGAAGGAAAAAACCAACCCAGGTGGCTCTTTTCAAGCAAAATTCTGGCACCTGGGGAGGACACCTCTGCCGTGCCCGTGTGGAGGGGTGTCTGGGAGTCCCTGGAAGGTCCTGCCGAGTGACCAGGGCAGGAGCTGGTGTGTCAGCAAACACGATGTCACCGGTGAGACGTTGCGTCAGCGGTGGCACCGCAGAGGTGCCGGTGAGCTCAGGCTCTTATTCACGCTGCACTCACATCTGCTGCAGAACCTGCTGAGCCTTATCAAGGAGCTGAGTCTCCAGCACCTCTGCACAAAAGAAAGAGAGGACTGAGTCATGAAGTAACCTGTTAAAAATCACCCAGGAATCAATGAAGGGGAGAGAGGGATGGAAAGAAGTCAGGCTCAGGTCGCTTGAGTAACCCTGGCGGGCCCCAGGCACCAAATGGCAGTGCTTTTATCAGCTTCCACTCACTCTGAAATATTCCTTAGCTCATTTTCCACCATTTGTTTCCATTTGAAACGAGAGTCCACTAAACCCTGTGACTTCTGGGAGGGATGGAGTGAGTCACGCTAAGCCAAGGCAGCAGTCGCCCTCAGACATCCCACACATCTGGACTTCCAGCCCCACTTCAAACTGCTGACCCTTCTCATGTAGCCTTGAAATCTGCAACACCACGCCACTCTTGCGTGGGCATGTATCTTATGTAATAAACAATATTTTTTCTAGCTCTGACAAGAAAATGCCATACCTGGATTTTCAGTCTGGCAGAAAAGTAGAGACACACTCCTGAAGTGTGATTTAACTTGTGGTAATGAGAGAATCAGAGAGATTCGTCTTGTCCAGCTTTGCTGTCACATTAGCCAGAAGATTTTGGAGGTTTTTTTTTTTTCAGTTTCTGTCTCATATGACAACCTGTACAACAGCTGTGGCAAAACGAGTTAATGAATAGCTGCCAGGAGTTTAAACAAGGCTACCTTGCTCACTGTGCTCTCGGGAAGGATCTTTTTTCCTACACAGAAATCTTTTCCCAGGCTGAATTTAAGGAACTGGGATGCTCACCTGTGAATTCCTGGATGTGGTGAGGCCACAATAGTGGGGCTGTGGGGAGCTGCCAGAGAGGTTTGGTGTGGATGAGGGAACTGGGGGAATGGGTCTGAGGAGCGTCTCTCGCTATGGACAGGCTGCAGGGAGTGCACAGAGTCCTCAGGGCAGTGCCTGTGCACCTGTCTGCACCCACTGAACATGAATTTCCCAGGCCAGAAATGGGCATGTCCAGCCTTGAATGAGCTCGAGGGTGAAAAGGGACAAAGAAACATCACCCCGTGGTGCTCAGCCCCATAAATGCTGGAGCTGGGAGGTGTTGGGTGCCACTTCATTAGCCGTGTCTGCAATTACAGCGAGTTCTGGGTGTCTGTGCCCTCTGCTGGGCTGGGCACGGCTGGGGTGGCTTCAGAACACTCAGGGGGACAAAGCCCGGGGAGCAGGGTGGGGAACTGCCAGTGATGTCACTTCACGCGGCCTCGCAGACGTGTGGGTTTGGTTTTCCTTCTGTTTTTCCGTGCCTTTATCAGATGACATTTCGCTGTGTGTGGAGTTGCCAGCGGTGTCTGACAGGGCTGCCGTGGCCTCAGCAGGGAATTTTGCACCCTCCCTGCCCGCTCCAGGGCCCGGGAAGGTTGTTCACGGGAGGCAGCAGCGGCAGGTGAGGGATGTCTGCAGGTATCCCTTCCCTCCGCAGGGTCAGTGGTTCTCGAAACCTTCCCCAGAGCTTTCGACCCCTTACAAAACACTCTAATGACGTGAAAGCGTCCAGCTTTGTCTGGGGAAGACCCTGGGCAAGCTCTCTGGAAGGATGTCACCCTTTCTCGGCTGCTGCTGGCTGCCTTGACACAGTTTTTGTGCAGCCAGAGCATCGCGATTCCCCTCCGGAGATGAACCGGGAGGCACCAGCCGGGCTGGGGGTCTGCGTGGAACCACCAGAACTCTCCACAAGCCCCTTCCCGCGAGCTGAACCGAGAGGAAAACTCCTCCTCTCGTCTGACAGCGCTCGCCGGGACCATTTTTTTTTTTGTGAAAACCAACCCTTGTAAATGCCTGTCCCGGCTGAGCCGCCGCAGGTTTGTGGGGAGAAGCTCCCCTCTAGCGGGGGATTCCCGCAGCGTCGCTCCGGAGAGGAGAGCGGCTGGAAAACCCTGCGGAACAGAACCTGGGGCTGCTGGTGACAGAGGATGAACATGGGCCAGCAGCCGGGGAGGGGTCGGGCTCTGCTCGCAGGGAACAGGGACAGGAGGAGAGGGAACGGCCTCAGGCTGGGCTAGGGGAGGTTCGGGTTGGGCATCAGCAGGCATTTCTGCATGGAAAGGGTGCTCAGGCCTTGGAACTGCCCGGGGAGGTTTGGAGTGCCCATCCCTGGAGGTGCCCAAGGAAGGGCTGGAGGTGGCACTGAGTGCTCTGGGCTGGGGACAAGGTGGGGATGGGGCACAGGCTGGACTTGATGGTCTCGGAGGTCTTCTCAGTGATTCTGTGGTTCTGTGAAAAATTCAAAGCAGAGGCATTTATTGTGTCTCTGCAGACCCAGCATGAGGGGCTCCACAACTGATTTTATTGTCTGTAATGAGAACGGTGATGATGCAGTTGAGTTGCCCAGTCCTTATAGCTGTGCTTTCAGAGCATTGATTTTCTTACCTGTTTAATTACCTGTTTAATTCCCACAGCATCCTGAGGGGAGAATTCAGTGTTGTTGTTATCTGCTTTTTACAGGGAGAGAAAACTCTGGAAAAGTGAGGGAAGAACATTGCCTGGCAAAGTCATGCAAGGTCAGGATCCAAGTGATGCTGGAGGGAGCCTCGCCTGAATCAGCTGCACTGATCTGTCACATCACTCAGCTGCTGCTCACAGAAAGAACAAAGTTTTGCTATTTTGCAAGTGGCCCTTAGCGGAGCTGTGCACTGAAAAATGTGAAGTGACTAAAATGGGACTCTTTGCTCTTCAACAGCATCTTCAGAGTGGAGAGGGAGGCACTCAGAGCGTCCAAGTTTTGGGTGAGATCACAGGATCAGAGGATGATTTGGGTTGGAATGGACTTTAAAGATCATCTGGTTCCAAGCCCTTGCCCTGGGCAGGGACATGCCCTGAAGGCGTGGGATACAAACCCAGTCTGAGCACTGGGAAATGAGGGGGGTTGTACCAGGACAGCCTCTAAGCCACTGTGATGAAAACTTATTCCTCCTCCTCCCTGGGGACTGGGGTCTCTCCAGTTTGGGGACCAAGGTTTGTGAAGTGCTTTGAGATCTGCTGATAAATCTACCACAAAAGCAGCTGAGTGTTATTGCTCTTACTGCATTTATCAGCGTTTTGGGAAGGAAAATACATTTTTTTCAAGGCTCACACTGACAGAACTAAAAATACCACTGTGTCAGCAAGGGCTTGATCCTTGCTGCTGCACACTGCTCCGTGCAGGGTGCCTCCTGCACCTTTCCCAAGCATCTCTCTGGCAGCACGAGGGGACAGGGAATTTTGAGGGCTTCTCCATAAGCACCTGCCAGTGCACAGGCACCTGCCGAGCCCAGATCTGCCCCGGGCAATCTCCCCAGAGCTCTGCCTCTGCAAGGGCTGCTCTCATTTCTGTGTGTTCATGTAGTGAGTTATCCTTCCAGGGCCTGCAGAGCAAGGGAGAGGAGAGGAGAGGAATCCAAACGGGCGTCTTCCTCCCCATTTCTTGCTGGGAAAGCTGCCCCATGCGGCTGTGCCAGCCACCTCACGGTGCAAATCCTCTGTCCCTAGAGCTGAAGGGGGACAGTTTAAGGGAGTTAAACCTCTCTTTGCTGAAGGGTTTTGGTTCCGGGCCAGTAGCACATGTTGAGGGTTAGTCCTGCCTGACAGATTCGTGGTGGTCTTGGCATGGAGTGAGCGGGTGAAGCTGGGCTCAGTTCTCAGCAGAGACAGATGTTTGTGATTTTAAAAAATCATTACTGTGGTCACTGCCAGCCAGATTGCCTGGAATAAAAAAGCCTTTCTTCAGGTCGGGATCGATGTGTTTTGGCTCCAAATCTCCCTGGGAAATCTGTGCTCTGTGTGATATTTCAGCTGTGGAAAAAACATTATGAAAATTGAACCTAGTCGGGCTTTTGTCCAGAGCATGACCCTGGCACAGGAAGAGTCAGGATAATGCAGGGGCTATTTTGGGGGATGTGATGCTCGATAGCCCTTTCCCTGCACAAGACACTGCCAAACATTACAGGCCAGCTTTAAATACCAACCATCCAACCCTCCCTGGGTGGTGTTATCCTTCCTTTATGGAGGGAAGCTGCAGGGAGGGATTAAAGGGGTTTGCCAACAGCTGCCCAAGAAAACAGACAACCTCTGCTAGAACATCATCTCCTGAACCTCTGTGCTGTGCCAGCAGCTGGGGCGGCACCTCCTGAGAGCCCTGTCCCAGTGGGATTTGATCAGGAAGGTGCCACACAGCTCCCCTGGATCCCCTCTTGGGGCTTTATCTCTGTCCCTCAGTGCAGAGGTGGCTGAGGGACATGATGTGCCCTGCCTGGGGCTCCTCCCCGTCCCGGGGACAGCCTGGTGGCTGCTGGAGCAGTGGTGGGAGAAGATGCAGATGAAAGGAGGCTGCTCTGATCAGCTGGGAAGCTCTCGCCAGGAGGGCAGGGCCGTGGTTGTGGGCCCAGCTGCAGAAAAAGGGGCAGGTTTTGTGCGGCAGGTTTTGTGCGGCAGGTTTTGTGCGGCAGGTTTTGTGCAGCTCCTGCCCCCGGGGGCCCCGGCCCTGGCAGCAGCAGCTCCGCACGTGCTGCCTCTGCGCCCTGGCTCCCACTGCACCTGCTCAGGTGGAAGCAACTTCCCTGTTATTAGAGGGCTGGGAAAGCTGCTCCGTGTGCTACTCGCCCTCCTCAGGAATGCGAGCGTGTCTGAGTGTTCTCTGGGAACGAACAGAGCGAGATGCCTCCTCCCTTTGCCTCTGAGAAAGGCACTGATTTCTCCGACTTTTTGTAGCACCAGCTGGAGCTCCCGAGAGCTGCAGCTCCCGTCTGCCACCAGTCCCAACCTGCTCAGGATCCGCTGGGAGCACTCAGCACTTCTGCCCTGTGCTGCTATATTATCTGTACAATCATGGAATATCCTGGGCTGGAAGGGACCCAGAGGGATAATCCAGCCCAGCTCCTCGCCCTGCACAGACCCCCCAACAACCCCACCCTGGGCATCCCTGGCAGCGCTGTCCCAACACCCCTGGAGCTCCGGCAGCCTCGGGGCCGTGCCCATTCCCTGGGGAGCCTGGGCAGTGCCCAGCACCCTCCGGGGGAAGAATCTTTCCTGATAGCCAACCTAACCCTCCCTTGACACAGCTCCAGCCATTCCCTGGGTCCTGTCGCTGCTCACAGAAATTGGTGCCCCGATGAGGTCTGACTTCAGTCTCCTCCAGGCTGCGCTGGACTGGGATTGTTGTCACAGGGTTATTCTCAGAAACCCAAGCCACACTAATGCCCCCAAACCTGGCGATGAGGGGCAGTGACCTGCCGCGTGTGAGGACAGCACCGCCAGCTCAGGAGGCTGCTCTGAAGGTCGCTCAAGTGCGAGAGTCTTGTCACATCGCTCACGCCTAGGAGAGGAGATAAAAAGTGCATTAGCAGCCAGATAAGGAGTATCCGCATGTCACTGTCACCCCCTGCTCGCCCTCGAGCGGGACATCCCTTCCCCAGGCGGGGTCCCAGCCCATAACCCGGGTGTCTGGTGTGGGCACTGGGGAGGCAGCAGCGCTCCTGCAAAAGCACCGCGGTTCCTTTTCCGCTGGACTCAGCCCGTTCCCAGGCTCCGAGCAGCAACACACTCGTCTGCACATCATGTTCCCATTATTTCGTCCATGGTTTTCAGGGCAGGATGTGTCCTCATCTCTGTTTCAGCAATTCAAAGCTGCTGGCACCCAGTAATGATGTTCTGGATGCAGCTACGGAGGAGGAAACGGGCGCTGGGACAAATGGTGGCCTCCCCACTGTCATTTTCCTTCTTTCTGTTATTCCCAGGGGTGGCTGGGCTGCTGTGACAGTGGAAACACTCAGGAATTTCAGATCTTCTCATTTGCTCTGTTACTTCCTTCGACGTCCACATCAGTCCCGTGCCAAATAGAAGAGTAAATGATATAATGGGGAACAGAAGGCAGCAGGACTCGTCCCAGCTGGGACTCTCCCAGCTCTGTGGCACGAGAGGACCACACGCTGCTTGGGATGGGGAAGAAATCCGCACCCTGTTCTGTGGCATTGGCTCCTGACCTTTCCTAGGAGCAGCTGCGCCCCGGGCCAGGTGACAGCAAGGGCACTGCTGAGCCGCGGGGCTGTGTTTGAAAGCCTTTCCAGAACGGAAACAATGCTGCGTTCTCAGGGACCGCGGCGAGGCGCCTCCGTTAACTCCGCTGT
>WEIT01022050.1:48067-80021 GCA_013389985.1 Dryoscopus gambensis
ACCGCGCTCAGCGCAGGTGCCGCAGGTGCGAGCCCTCCGCTCGCCTGTGCCGCGGCCGCCCCAGGCACCGCCGAGAGGGTCTGGGGGCTTTTTCTCCCCCTGCCAAACCAGCGCCGAGGCCGTGAATGCACTTCCATCCCTCGCAGCTGCTGCCCGCGCAGCAGCCCTGCCAAACCCGCCCGCCGTAATTCAAAGCGCTGCGCTCCAAAATCGCCTGCCAATCCCAGCTCCGGGGCTGGGAGAGCAGACCTGGGAAAACAAACGGCTTGGCGCTGGCCGCGCCGCCGGGTGTCAGGTTCTTGTTGCCTTTTATGCGTCTTTTTTTTTTTTCGTGTCCAAGAAGTCCAACAGCCGCCAGCCTGGTTGGCTGGATTTGAAGGGAGCTGATAACTGAGCTCAGCCAACCGGCACAAGATGCCAGCGCTCTGGAATACGAATAATCCTGGGTGGGAATAAGGAAAGCGTTGGGTAACGTGTGGGCTAACGCGAAGCAGCATCGTGGTAACTGGTGTTGCTGTAGAGCACTGAGGTTGTGCAAGCCCCAGCTTGTTTCTTGTTAACCTCTCCTTGGCCTGGGGCCTTTGGGATGTTCAAAAACTGCTGAACAGTTTTTCTTGAATGTGTGTGACCTGCTACAGTTTCAGTTTTCAATAAAACGTTGTCATTCTTCCCACCTGGTTCTTAACGTCAGAAAAGTGATCAATTTTTTTTAGGCATTTACAGCATGGTTTGATTTAATGACTTCTTTCACAAAGTCCTTAGTTTTGTTTTCTGTTCCTCTGGGGGAACCCGAAATATTTTGCTGCTGGCAGGATGCGGGTGTTGTCACTTGCTCAGCGTGTGAGCTCAGCAGCGCGATGTGCAGAGGGGTGAAGCTGCACTGCTGGATGCTCCTGCCTGAGCCTCTCTGCAGGTGTGTGCGAGGGGAGGGAAAAATCCCTCTGGAGCTGTGCCAGGACCTTTGGAGCAGGAGGTTGCATCACCCTGAGTGGCGAGTTCGTTGGCAGAAATCCAGAGTGGGCTCCCAGCGATGCTACAGCAGGAGAAAGAGGAATGTGGGTTAATGCAAAGTGAGACTGGGGTGTCCGAACCTGCAGCAAATGCTTCTCCCTTCAGGAACTGGGCAGAAAAAGGACAGAAAAACCCCAAAACCTAGAGAACAAACCAAACGGCTCCCGAGCCTTGTTTCCCACTGGCTGCTGCTCTCAGGTGTGGAGCACCCCTGGGTTCAGAGCTGTGTCCCCCTCGAGGCAGGGTCTCTGCTGTGCTGTGGGGTGTTCCTGAACCCCCAGAGCATGAAGAGCTGGCTGCTCCTAACAAATGAGTGCCTTGGGTGCAGGTAAAGCTCTGCTCGAGTGGGTTATTCCCACGTTCCTGGTATTTCCCTCTCCTGGGAGCTCCTTCTGCTGTGTTTGGTTTCGGGGTGGTCAGCCCCCATCAGATTTACATGTTTGCTATGTAATGCAAGATTATTTCTAACCAGTGAATAACTGTGCTCCCTGGTGTCGGTTTTTGTTTTGAAATCCAAACATCCAGTCTTTGATTATAAAGCCAGTTCTGCAAAACAGAATTGCAGATAACATTTTGGAAGCTAATGAACTGTTAGGTAAGTCAGACCTCAATAATACCTTGTGTCAACAGCAGCTGCTGCTCCCGTTTGCTTAACAGTGGAGGTAAATAAATGCATTTGATGATACTTCTAATACTGGATAGGAGAACTTGAACCAAGATGGAATTAATTGCCAAGGACTAAAAGAAAGCTCATCAGTGTTTGGGTAGAAAGCAGGAATGTGGGATAATAAAATTGGTAAATCCTTAAAGCTGGAGTTGTCACGGAGGCACGAGGGTTCTTAATTTAGAAATATTGCTTTGGATGTCTCTTACAAGAGAGGCTCTGCAGCCTGGTGAGCTGTGCAGGTCCCCATGTCCCCAAGTCCTGGCCAGGAGAGCCCAGGTGGGCAGCGAGGCTCCGGGGTGGACGCTGTCACTGGAGGGCAGCCGAGGATAAAAAGTCAGCAGTGCTGCTCTGTGACTCACTGGGAAATAATAATAAAAAAAAAGCTGAATAAATGCCAGGAAAAGGACACTGTGAAGTTGGTTGCTTAAGGGATTGAACCTGATCGAAAGAAAAGCAAATAACCATGCAGCAGCTGGTCCCAGGAGAGCAAAGCTCGGAGGGGGACACAGCTGAGGGTGAGTTCTCACTCCAGGAGCAATGAGCATCCTTCTGAGCAATCAGGAACTCTCTCAGTGGGGGAGAAACTCAGAATTGTTTGCACCTTGTGCAGCTCAACAAGGTCAAAGTCGCTGAAAGGTTTCTTTGCATGATGCAAGTGGAGTTATTATGCCTGTATTAGATAATCATTCCCCGACTGAACTCTGTTAATGATCTTTGGGTGTAAAACCAAATTGCAGAGCTGGGAGTGTTCCAAGTCGGCACAGAGCACACAGAACCCACATTGCTCTGCTGGGTTACTTTCTGCTGGGTCTGACCTTATCCAGTGCTTGGGTTTCCCCAAAAATGTCTTTCCTGGGCTTCTCTCGGCTCTTAGCTCCCAGATTTCTCCTTCTGTGGGAAGTTCTCCCGACAGACCCTGTGCTGGAGAAGCGAGAATTTTTTGTTACCGCCCGGTTTTGTTTTCCCTCTGCTCCGAAAGGCAGTGGGATGGATGAAGGATCCCAATTCTGGGCTTAGGTGGCGCCCGAGCTTCAGGAAAGGATCTTCCAGGGCTCCTGCTCCTGCATCGCTCACCTCTGCTCACCTGAGCACAGGGCTGAGCCCAGCCCGTCCCTCCCCGACGGGGAGCAGAGCTGGCTCTGCCCCGGGGATTTAAGCATAAAGTTTGGTTGGGACCTGGATTCCGGCAGCTGGGAACTTCTCAACTCGTGCTTTGTCTTTACTGCTGTGCTTCTTACCCTGAGTCGCTGTGCCCCGCTGCCAAAATATTCCATGGCGCGGTGAATTCCCACCTGGAGCGTGCTGGCATTGCCCATCCTGCGGGGATTCACATCCCTGAGTTCACCTGCCCACGCCGGGCTCCAGGCAGGCCGGGTCGGCTGCGGGGAAAGCAGCACGTTCCCTTCGTGGTTTGCTCGGAGACACTTTGATTTCACACGCCAGGTCTGTTCTCTCACTAACAAATTTTCTGCAGAGCCGCAGTTCTGCGCTCCCCAAGGCGCTGGGGCCGTGCCGAGCTCGGCTCACCTGGGGACTGAACTCATTGCCTCAGCTGGATTTTTTACTGATAAATGAGCAGCATTTATGTGGATTTATCGGGAAGGTGATAGGAGAGTACGTGTTGTGTTTCCTTCTCAGTGCATGGTGTGAAATCATCCCGGAGGTTTGGCTGTGGGGGATTCCCTGCAGCCTCATCTTGTGGAATCCCAGAATGGTTTGGACTGGAAGGGACCTTAAAGCTCATCCTGTTCCAGCTCCCCTGCCATGGACAGGGACACCTCCCACTAGACCAGGTTGCTCAGAGCTCCAATGCACAGGAAAAGTTGATTTTTAGCAGTGATTCTCTTTTAATCCAGCAGAGCTGGATTAATTTTGGTTTGCTGGAGGCACCTTTGCATTGCTCTGGGACAAACACAAAGTGTTCACTCTGATACAAACCTTCCCAGGGCAGGGGGCCGTGCTGAGGAGGGGGACACACAATGATTACAGCCCTGAGGGGAGCTGGGAATGTCCCCATTAGGTCACCCCAAACACCCCTATTCAGGGCTCTGGGCCAAGCATTTCATCCTCTCTGAGGCTGCTGCACATTCCTAAAAAGGAGCATCCATATGGCTGGAAAGGACTCCAGTTTTCATGTTTGGCACTCAAACCGCACAGTTATAAATGCCCGCTCCTGCCTTGAACTGGAACATAAATGTTTATAACTCCTGTTGCTCTCCTGACAGTTTCCCCATTAATTTAGTGTCGAGACACCTTTTAATTTCTGACCTCATCTGGGTACCAGCCTGGAGTCTGCTGGAGGTGCTGACGTTTTTCCCCATCCAGGACAGAAGCTTTGCTTTTAGATTTCTGCCCTAAATTTGCAGAGGTGAGGTCTTTCGCACACATCCCACCTTCCCTGGGCACCTCTTCCCTTCCCGGCTGGGATCACTCCTGTGGGGCTGAGAGCCCCTCAGGGAATGTGGGGTACAGCTACAAATCCTGCAGTGGAGGGCGAGGGTAGAAAGGAACGAGAAACTTTAGCTCTTAAAACGGTGCAAAAATTCACCCAGCCCTCCATTGTCTCTATTTCTGGGTCGCTGATAAAACTAAAACTCGGCTCTAAATAATGTGCAATATTTCAGCAAGGAAAAGCAAGACAAAGGGGCTATTTAAAGCCACCTTCTTTGCAGGGCTTGGCTCGCGGGCTCTGCCTCTTTTGGGTCATTGTGTCTGTGGAAAACACGGACGAGAGGCCGGGGAAATACAATGTGCACTCCGATTTAGAACACATGCAAAGGTCAGCCCTGGTGCACGCTCGGCTTTGGGGAGGTGGAGGCTTTGGGCTGAGCAGGTTAACTTGGATTTCTGTAAAGCCTGGAGGGATATCATGGACAGGCAGTGGGAGAGTTCCTGGGTGCAGTTTTAGAGCACAATAACCTGTCTGGCCCGTGCCTGGCTGCTCTTTTTGCTCTGAAACTGAGGCATCGTCTTCCCCTCGTGGCTCTGTTCTGTCTTGCTGCTCGAATCCTGGATCTTTTTACCCTTCGGTGTCCTTGGGTGGATAAAGGAGGCCAGGAGTATCTGTGTGAAACATTTGGAGAGCCATAAATATACATGTGAGGTGTGAGGTGAGCCTGAAAGCAGCTACAAAACCCTCACAGAGGCCGCCAACCTGGGACTGCTTGTTCTGGCAAGGGCAGGAACACAATGAAAGGGGCTTGCTAAAGGCTCTGCTGAAGGGAGCTGCTCGCTGCAGGCTGTTTGGGAGGACACGGCATGGGAATCAGGCTGGAAATGGCCCAGGGGGAAAGGGGAGAGCACACAGAGATGGGCTGGAGGTGACTCCCAGCAGGGCTGTGCTGCGTGGTGGGACATAGGGAACCTGTCTGGAATTCTGGACCTGCACAAGCTGGGAAGGGCCTGCTGCAGCCTGAAAATCGAGCAGGATTTGGGGATTCTGAAAGAGTCCATGCAAAAATAAATCTGTAGGGGTTTACTGAGGAGACGGGGCAGAGTGTTTTTTTGTTGTTGCTCTTTTTTGGAGGGGGATACGGGTATTTGTGTGCTTTTCAAAGGCTAAAGTGCGTGTGTGTGTATTTAAGAAGTTTCAAGACAATCTCAGCGCTTTGAAAAATAGCTCTTATGTGCCCCTCGAGGATGAAACCTTAGACCAGCAAAGCCAGGGAGGCAGAGCATGATAAAAGAGGGTTATGAAGTTACTGGGGAGAGACCTGTGGTGTCTGGGTGTGGGGCCGTGGGCCGTGTTCCCTGCACGGAGCTCAGGAAAGCTGGGTCTGGGAATGATGTGCACGACCCCCAGATCTCTGTGGCTGCTTTAAGTGCTGAATTTCCAGGGCACAGCGCTCCCCCAGATATCTCAGTGTGGGACATGACAAGGGCTTGAGAGGCCCCCCAGTTGTGGGGCTGTCCCACTGTCTGGGTTGTGTGGAGGGGAAACTGAGGCCTGAGATGACACAGCTTACCTGGGCTTTGTGACGCCTGCTCTGGATGGAGGGTTTCTCTTCTCCTGGCTGCAGCAACCCCCCAAATCTCGAGGCAGTTCAGGAGTCCTGGCTAAGATCCCTGCTGTCATCTCTGAACTGTGCTGCCTTCCCAGTGCCTGTGGGTATAAAAACATCACATCCATTTCGAAGCCTTATCTGTGCCTCCTTTCTGCAGTGCTGTGATGGATTTTTGGCCTCGTTAAAGTCATCTTCTGCGAGGATTTATCTATTTTTCGTGTGTCAAAGATAATTTTTATTTTTTCAGAGCTCCTTCATGCTGAATTAATGTGTTCTCTGTCAAACCTGTTTTGTTTTTCGCTCGAGCCCTGTGAGTGGGAGAACCCAACTCCCAGAAATGTGTGTGCATCTCTTCTCCTGCGCGTGGCACTCCCGTGCCAATAAATCCGAACCTTCAACCTGCGAACCCTCTGAAGGAGCACAGCCCTCCGTGCCTCAGCTGCATCCAGGGGTGGCTCTGGCTCCCAGCTCAGGTGTGGGATGGGGTTGCAGCCAGCATGGGTCCCCTTCTGAGCCACGGACATGTGAGGAAAGGCCATGCCCTTCATTTGGGCAGGAAAAACCACTTTAATTTTGGGACATGTGGAGCCTTCTCCTTTTCCTCTCCTGGCCACTTGTGCCTCGCAGAGAGGAGCTAAAGGTGATGGGATGCTGCAGGGACAGTTCTTTTCTCTCCCTACCCAGACTGGGGTAACGCGGTTTGCTTTGGGAGCAGTCTGTGTTGGGAACTGGGAAAACAGGTTACTCGGAGCCTGAGAGCTGCTACTACTTTCTTTTACGATTTTTTTTTCCCCCCTCTATCTTTAATTTGCTGAAGGTTAGTGGGGCTGAGACAAACAACCCTCTAAAATGCCCCGGGGGCACAATAACCCCAGTATTCCCTGCTGTGGGCTGTGGCCAGGGGGTGCTGCCTGGTCCCTGTCCCTTGGGAACGGCCTGGATTGTCACAGCCTTGTGGCAGCTTGGGGCTGAGCTGACTCTCTGTTACGGCCAGAGCATGCAAGGGTGAGTTTAGGATGTTTCAGGGCTCCTGCTGATAGCAGGGATGCGAACTCCAGGTTTATTTGACAGCCATACCTGCCTGTGCACAGAGCAGGATTTGTGGCAGGGTCGGAGCAGGACTTGTGCCGTGTGCCTGCCGAAGTTTCCTGGGGGCTGGGGGAGGCTGGAGAGGCTGAGCAGGGGGGAGGATCTCCCACTTTTTTTTTTCCCCTCGCACCGATGTGGAGAAACAACCCCAAACCGAGCTGCCCTGGCCGTGCTGTGATGAGACCCCTGTGAGGCTTTTCCCCTTCCCAGCTGAATGTTTTTGTAGGTTCTGGGTGCTCCTCGCTGGCTCTGCCGTGCCCTGGGTGTGGGGAGCAGCTGGAGGGGGAGCTGGGGCTGAGCAGGGTTTGGGAGAGGCCACGCAGAATAAGAAAAACAAGAAGCAGTTGTTTTTTAAGCTGCTTTGTCCTCTCTATTTCTGGAGCTAACCTTTTGCTTCTCAAAGCAATAAAAAAAACCCCGAACCCCCTTCAAAAAAAATATTGCAGGGTGTTTCTTTGTGTGCTTTGACTAAGCTGCTCCTCATAAACCAGCGGCTTTTGCGTAAACACAGGCATGGCAGGCAGAATTATCTGCTTTTCTGCAGCTGTCAAGCACCTTTGCTCCCCCAGTGATGTGTAAATGGGGGAGTGAGGCTGGGAGAGGCAAAGCAGACAGAACCTGGGGTGCCCTCCTCTGCCAGGGCATCCCTGCCTGGTTCTGATCTGCCCTGGGGGGACCCTGAGCCAGTTTGTCCCTGGATGCCACCAGATCTGAGCAGGGCTCAGCTGCAAGGGCTCCCAGGCTGGACATTAAACCGGCCAAGGACTTCAGAGTGTGAGGTAGGGACTGAAAACCCACCCTGGGCTGCATCTCTGGGCCAGGGCCGTTCTCAGGATGATAAAAGTGCCCCTGGAGATGGGTGTCCTTGGGCTTTTCTCTGAACTTTTAAGTGCTTTCCAGTGCTGGAGTCCCAGCAGAGCTCAGGGTGGCAGCAGCAGCTGTCTGGTTGCTAATTGTCGTGTCTGCTCCCTTGTGGCCTCCAGTCAAAGCTGGCATGCTAAATCCAGGATCTGCTGGAGAGAAGGGAGACCTCACTGCCACCCCTCTGGGCCGGGGCTGTGGGCTTCAGTGATTCATTTTTTTTTCCCCCTCAGATAAAATGAACAAAAGCTCAGTGTCCCGTGACGGCTCTGATAAGCTGGAGGCTCCAGACATGCCCCAGCACAGACTGCCCATTGCAGCCTTTGTTTATTTAAAAATAAAAAGCCCAACCTCCCTATCTTGATGATGGAAAAAAAAAAATTCCCATAAACATGCCAGAGGCATAATTGGTGCCAGTGGAAACCAAAAATGACCCTTGGCCTTCCCCTCCACCCACATTTTCGCAGTAAAGTGGTTCGGGAGGGAGCTTTTCTTAGGCTCTGGTGGTGCTGCAGGAATCCTTTCCCGTGGACCCAAACCTCACCAGCCCCGGGTGCTCCAGGGGATGGTGGAAGGGCTGTGGTGAAACTCCAGGTGGAATTACATATCCCCACCTCTCATACTGAGATCGAATCCTTTGGGGACCATCCTAAGGGCAGCAGCACCGTGCCCTAGGAGCACTCATGGAAATCCCGTTATCAGCCTCTTTTCTAACACGGGATCATCCCGGTATTTAGATAATTGTGCTGTCTGCTCCCTCGGAGCTGCCAGCCAGGGACAGAGATTCTGGGTTAGCACCTTCTCCCGGCTCTTCAGACCTGCTGTGCCTCAGGACAGGGGGTCCCTGCGGACCCTTCTGTCCTTGTGGGGGTGGCAGCATTCTCAGCTGAGCTCCTGGTGCACGGCAGAGAAGGAGCCACCTTTTCCTTGGCTGGTGGCTCTGCCAGCCCTCTTGGCGAAGATGTGACCACGACTGGTGCTGTGCAGGGTTTCCTGGCGCTCTCTGGGCTGAGCTGTGCTAAGGCAGGTGTCCCTCGGCATCCCTCAAAATCGAGGTGCAAACCAACAGTTTGGGCCGAGCCTTTCAGGTTTTCGTGGGAGCCCCGCGGCGCTGGCTCGCCGAGGGATGGATTTCATGGGAGGATTATTGCCACACAATGTGCTTTTGTGCAGTTACGTGGTGTCTTTTAAATCGTTTCCTCCAACAAGTCTGTCCACACCCAAACCAAAGCAAACATTCTGAAAGGCTGTGAAGATAAACACGCGGTGCTTGCCCTCAAATGCATCTTTTTCTCCCACTCCTTACGGGCACCTGCTCTGTGTCCTCGAAAGGAGGAGCACCCAGGAATGCTGAGTTAAGATTACCCAGCACAAACGTTGGCAGATGCTAACTTTCCAAACCTTCCTTTCACAGCACCAGTGTCTTTTTTAATCGGTAACTTTCTCGGAGAAAGCGAAAGCTGGGACTCTGTCACCTCCTTGCTCTGCCTTTTTAAGGTCAATGCTTTCTTTCCATCCCTTTGAGGCCCTGCACCATTCCCAGTGCTGGCATCCATGGGCTCCCAAACCTTATTCCGCGTCTCTGAGTTGATTTCCAGTTTGCTCTCACCCATTTTTGGGCTCGCACGGAGCGTGGCTGCTGCCCACGCTGGTGGGGGAACCAAGGCGTCACCTTAGCAGCAGCCACCACCACCACCCACAGCTGCTGTTGTCCTGCTCCTCTGAGCTTTTCTCAGCTTTCCTTCGGGAATAACTGGTGGAAAAGAGGGAATTTTAACCCCTGCTCACTCAGCCTGTTTTCTGGGTTGATAAACCGTGATCGCCCTGGGGAGTTGGTGTTTTGGGGTGAGGGAGTTGCCCTGGTGAAACTCCCTGGTTATTTCTCCTCCCTGTCCCCTCCCTGCCTCCTTTGCTGCTTTGCCATTTCCCGTGACCGTGCTGTGTCCTCGGCAGCCCCTCGTGAAGGGCAAACTGGGCACAAACCCCTCTGCTGCCAGTCAGTGCTCTGGCATCTCCTCCATCCGCCCATCCCTTTCCCCAGTGAGACTTGCTCAAGCTAAACCCAGTCTCTGCTGGGAACCCCGGATGGGAAAGTGCTCTGGTTTTAATTAGCATCTTAATTAGTTTATCAGGCGTTGGCGCCGCTGTCATTCCTGGATGCACTTTTCAGCAGAGCTCTTGTTCTTGCTATCCTTCAGTGCTTAATTTTTTTAGTTATCACTAACTATCATTTTCCTGGTTCAGGGAGATATTCCTCTGAAATTCAGTGTTTGTTAGCTGAGCTGGGCAATACATCTTTTTTTCCCCTTCCCAATAACCAAATCACTTCAGTTTTTCTTCTTCTGCCCAGCTCCAGATAGTGCCTGATCATTAATCCCAGAAATGTGCTGTGGGAGGAAAGGTGTATCCCTCTGACAGATAAGCTTGACTGACATAAATAATTTACTTCCTCTGCACCTTTTTTTTCCTTCTGTAACTGCTGGAGATCGAGGTGACCCACAGAGCCATCTGAAATTCTCCTGCCAGTGATCTCCAGGTTAGATTTTGTTTCCAGCTATTTGGCAGCTGTAATTTATAGTCATGCTCCACTGGCTTCAGGAAGATTATATTCTTTATTTCCATATCATTTTTCTGCTACAGTAAGCAAAGAAAAAAACTATAGGTATTTTGTCTATTTATTTTTTTGACGTGATCTAAGTTCTGAACTCTGGGTTTCCCTTCACCCCTTTCCCTGCTGATTTTTGTCTTCCCTGAATCATCTTTATCTGTCTTAGAATGGACTGCCAGCGCTGTCTGTATCCTGCCTTTTTGCTGGGAAAGTGCTGCTGTTGATTTACCCTTGGCTTAGCCAGGCTTTTCCTCCTCTTTGCTGGCTGAGGCTTTGCTGGGGCTTTGTCCCAGAACCACCAGGACCCCTGGGAGCATTAACCAGAGCTGGAGCTGGAGCTGGAATGGGGTCAGAACTTCTCCCTTTCCCATGGCCTCCTCACGGCTTTGGGGACGCACTGCCGGGGTGACCAGCAAATAAAGTGACCACAAGAGGGGACTGAGGCAGCCCTTGAGCAAAGTTTGGTTTTTTGCCAGCAACCAGAGCCTGTGTGGCTGCGACAGGGAGCCTGCACTGGTGGAACTGGGAGCTTGGGTGCTGCTGACTGATACTGAGCCTGCTGAGGGTCCGTCCTGTGTCTGGTGCTTCTTGTGATGGCACGAATCCCCTGAAGGATGTTCTGTATTCCCCTTCCCAGGGGTTCTCCCTGGCAGCTTTGCATGCAGGGGAGTGCAAACACGGGTTAGAAGCTGGCTGAGAGCCTGGTTAGACCCTTCTCTCTGTCAGAGAGAAGAGAAGGTGGTGAGGGAGCTCCCCGGAGCCCATTTCTGGTGCGGTTTGCTCATCAGTGTAACCTCACCAGTCTCTTTGTGACAGGAGATCCTCCTGTGTTATGTTTGGGCCCATGTTTCTCCCTTAGGGAGGCTCACCCACCTCAAATATATTCCTCCCCAGCTCTCCTAGCTCAGGGCAGAGTAGCAGGAATAATTCCCAGCCCAGCCCCTTCAGAAGGGTCTGGCAGGGCTGGCCCAGGCAGATGCCGTGTGTCAGCGTGGTGTTAAGGGATTTCTGGCAGAGGTTTGGGATGTCTGAGGGGTGCTGAAAGTACAGCCTGTGGGGATCCAACTGTTGCACAGGCTTTGAGCACCGAGGGAGGAAAAAAAATAAATTCTCTATTGGCTTTTTGCTTGTGATTTCACTGGCAAGGCAGGAAGTTTGCAGCTGATGGGGGAAAGTCTTGGCTGCTGAGCCTGGAGTGGGATGGAGGGATTTGAGTTGAGCTTTCTCATTTCATCTTTATGGTAGTGACTCACTTGACACTTGACTTTATTCTGTAATTGTAATGTTTCAGCCTGAAGCCTTGCAGATGGAGAGCTGACATTAACGGAGCGAGGTCGTTTTGCTCAGTCGGTGTGACAAGAGCAAACCCAGGTTTGATGGTCCTCAGCCCTTCTCAGGGTTCTGTGCCAGCCTCTTCCCAGCTTTGGGTGTGTTCCCAGCGAGAGCAATGGAAATATTGCCTCATCAGAGGGTGTTCCTGGTTATTGGGGTCTCTCCAGCTCGAGGCGCAGGCCAGGCCTGGTGCTGGTGTCTCTGCCCAGAGAAAATCCTGCAGCTGGAGCTGATGTGGAATTTGGCTGTGCTTGGAGCAATACCTGGGATATTTCCTCACCAGGAGGAGGAGGGAGTGACTGAGAGGATCCAGTGTCCTCTTCAGAGCAGGAACAAGAGCTCTTTACCTTGAGCAAGGTCGTGCATTTCTGTGTCTCCACGTTCTCCAGCTATTCATGGGGATATCGTGACGTTGTCAGTGTTTTCTGGAGATCATTGGAAGAGCTCTGAGGTCTGCCGGGAAACATTTTATCCTTCTATATTTATGATATTTTGGTTCACAGAGACTGACCCACTCAGCCTGGCCTCTGGCTTGATGCAAACTTCCACACAGCTCTTCCCATCTGGCTTCCATGCCATGCAGCGTTTCTTCTTGACTCAAAGTTTTGGTGGGGAGAGAGGTATCTGAGGGGTGAGAAGGATGCCACAGGCATTTTCCAAGGTCTCTTTGAAAGATAGTTAGGGTAGACAAAAATGTAGTGTTGCAAAACAATCACTGGGCCTTCTGTGCATTTAAATGGCTTTAAAAATGACTTTTTTAGGCCTGGAATCCTCACTGCCATCACCAAATCCACTGAGCGCAGGACTGGGCCCCACATCTGATTCAACTCCTGATGAATCATTATTTCCACAACTTGTTTTTCATAATTGCTTTTGCTAATCCTCAGCTGCATTTGCATTTTCTCAGTGCTCACCAAACCCTTCATCCCTTCCCGGGAGCAAGTCTTGAGGTGTCAACATGCAGCTTGTGTCCCTGGTGGTGTTTAGGGGAGCTGTAAATGCAGGAGAAGGGGACCTTTGGCTGGTGTAAATCAAAGCTGTGCTGAGATGAGTGGATCTGGAGCAACTTACACCAGCTGCAGGAATTCCCACGGGATATTTCATTCCTGCTGGCTGGAACAGCAGAAAGCTGCTGGGGGAAGTGGCCTTGTTCAAACATACCTGATGTGAGCAGGACTTGCAGCTGAGCAATTCTCTGCTGCTTTGTTTTGGCCTGTTAAGCTTTAGCAAAATAAAATCGATCTTTTGGCCTTCTCTGCTGGTTCCTGAGTGGAGTGAGGTGTTTTACAAGCTCTCCCTGTCCTCTTGGCCACACAGCAGCCTGTTAAACTGGAACCCCAAGGCAGAAGCACGTAGGAAAAGGAAAAGGTTTTTTTACTTACTTTTTTACTTTAACCCAGGTTAAGTAAAGTTTAGTTACTTGAAGGGTGAAAGGTTTCCCTGCAGGTAACCAGAAGCAGAGCTCAGATCTGTAATTCTGACTTATTCCAGCACTGATTCCACTTGGGTTCCTTGCGGTTGGTTAAAGGATGGGAAGGCAGGGGGTTTATGTGGATTCTGCTGCATTAACCCCGTGGTGCTGTGTCAGAACTGTAGATGGTTCAGGAAGATAAAGGTACCTGAGCCAAGCCTTGTTGTCATAATGAAAGGAAATGGTCCCTTCTGAACTTCAGCTGAATTTGCAAACCGCCCTGACCCCAATGTGTGTCACCCAAACCCTTCAAAATGAGGTCAGTTAGCAACAACTTTATTTCATTCAGCTCTCCGTGGAATAGGAGGAGAAGGGGGCCAAGAAAATTTATTGAATGGCAAAGGACGGGATCTTTTTAAAAAGAAAAAGAAAAGGAAGAAAATGGCTCCTTCCCGGATTTTCGGAAGGAATTGCAAACAATGGAGGTAAAACCCAAGACACAAACCCATCCCCTGTGTAGGCTGGGAGCTCCAGAGCCATCGGACCAGAGCCAGGCACATCATTTCCCCTCCGTGCTCTGCAGCTGCGTGGAGAGAATCGTGGAACGGTTCAGGCTGGAAAAGACCTTTCTGTGTGTGTTTTCTCCCCCCCTTTCTTCCATTCAGGAGCAGTGTTGCCAGCGGGCAAACGCTAATCCATCCTGACAGCTCTGCCCATCTTCCTGCTCTGGTCTGGCAACCAGCAAACAGCTTGATTAAGGTCCCCGGGGCTTTATTAGTGCAGCTTGTTGCCTGTAAATTAATCAACAGGTTTCCTGTGTTTAACTCTTCCTGGGAATGTTCTGCACTGCTGTGGGTGTTGAATCCAGCCTTTAGAACTGGCTTTTTAAAGAAAAGGCACAGCAGAAACAGCTTCAAAGGTTTTACAGTCCTGGGTTCTTGGGGCAGGAGGTGAAGAGATCCCGCGGGCTCTGCAGGTGCTGCTCGTCCGACTTCCCATCTCTAAGAGCAATTTTTTAGGCTTTTTGCTTTATTTCTCTTGGCTGTGCACCCAGCCACCCCCTGTAAAATATCCATTACCCATGCAGAGGGCAGCCAGATGGAACCTGCACTTTGCTGAGTTATCCATAAGAAATCAGATGTGCTCTGGCCCCTCAAACTAGAAGTGCACAGAGGAATGGGACCTCCTTGCTGTCCTGAGGTTTGTTCTGGAGCCACGGGCAGAAGTTGCCAGGATGTTTTCTTTGGCCAGTGTTATCTTTCAGGCTTTGGGCTTGTCCTTTAACTGCTTGGTCTCACCAGAGAGGGCTTAGGAAGAATAACTTTCCAGGTGCAAGCCACAGCAGCCAGACTTTGGTAACGAGCAGGAGATCTGGGGAGCACACCCTGAGTTTTCAGGTGACCGCAGATACCAGCGTGGAGATGGCTGATGTTGTATGGATATAATGGGTCGAACATTCTCTCCTTATTTCGAAGCTCACTGGATTTCCAGCTTCTCACGTGGGGGGACACCCAGCTCCTTATCAGCGCAAGGGAATTGGGAGAGTGAGGCTCCAGCTTTGGGTCCGTGTTATCTGTGGGAGAAGCAGCTTGTAGATACCTGCAGCACCAGTCAGAGCTCCCTGGCAGGAGGATGAAACACCTGCAGGAGCCAAGTGTGTGAGCTGGAGTTCCCAGTGATGCTGCCTGCGGACCTTACCAGGTGTCAGCAGAAAACTGTGAGCAGAGAAAGCACTTTCTCTGCCATCTAAAATGTAACAGTTAACCTGCTCTTGTGAGGAGGATCTTTGCGGAGGACAGAGGGAAAAGTGGCATTTCTGAAGGGTGATTTTAAGGCAAATGATTTCTGGCTGTTGTAGTCTTGAAAATTGGGGGAATCTTGGAAAAGACCTCAGAGAGCAGGTACCAGCAGGGCTGGAAGAAGTTGCTTTGTGTAGAGTTCATAGAATTATAGAATCTCCTAAGTTGGAAGGGACCCCCAGGATCGTTGATCCAGCTCCTGGCCCTGCACAGACCCCACAACAACCCCACCCTGGGCACCCCTGGCAGCGCTGCCCAAACGCCCCTGGAGCTCCGGCAGCCTCGGGGCCGTGCCCATTCCCTGGGGAGCCTGGGCAGTGCCAGCACCCTCGGGGGGAAGAACCTTTCCCTGATCTCCAGCCTGAGCCTGCCCTGGCCCAGCTCCAGCTCCTTGGCACAGTTCAGAAAATCTCGAGTCTGGCTACACCAGAGGAATACCTGCAGATCCCCATCTCCCATCAATAAAGCAAAGACTTTCCCTGTAGGAATTTCCACTTTTACCCATCCCTCAGGACATCCACGTTTCTCTGCTGATGAGGGCACAGGGGCTCCATCTCTCGTGTCCATACCCCTGTGCCAGCAGGGAGTGACAAAAGGATGGCTGCAAACCTGCAAGCTGTGGGGTTTGGGAGGCAGGGAGGCCATCAGCTCAGTGCCAGGCGCAGCTGGCTGGGACACGTCCCCCTGTGCCAGGTCTGCCACATCCCGGGTGCCAGCGCGGTGGCAGCTGTGACGCATCCATCAGCCGTGCCTGCTGCTCCCCGTTGCCAGGCACGCAGGGCTGACCTTTTGGGAGAGGAGGAGGAGGTGGGGAGAGCCGTGGGTGGATGGGAGGCGGTGGCAGCCCTGGCTGGGGGTTTGGATTCAGGGAGCGAAGCTGACAATCCCTCCTGCTTTGCTGGGTGCGGGAAGCCCCATCCCCTCCTGCCTGCTGGGATTGAGGCAAAGCTCTCCCTGCCGGGCCCTGCCATCCCTGTGGGGTGCAATGCCTGGATTATGGCAGGGAAGGATCAGGATGATGGCAAAGCTCTCCCTGCTGGGCCCTGCCATCCCTGTGGGGTGCAATGCCTGGATTATGGCAGGGAAGGATCAGGATGATGGCAAAGCTCTCCCTGCTGGGCCCTGCCATCCCTGTGGGGTGCAATGCCTGGATTATGGCAGGGAAGGATCAGGATGATGGCAAAGCTCTCCCTGCTGGGCCCTGCCATCCCTGTGGGGCGATGCCCGGATTCTGGGAGGGAAGGATCAGCATGATGCTTGGGAAAATGCTATTTATGGGCTGCTGCAGATCTGGCTGTGTTGCCTTGGGTGTAGGAAATTTCGGGGCACTGAGTGTCCCTCTCACCCCTGCTCAGCCTGGGGTGAGCCCTGGAGCAGTGGCCAACAGCAGTGGGGTTTTGGGTCTTGTGCCCCGTGCTGTGACTTGCCCAAAAAATTGCCACATTTTCTGCGCTGGAAGGATTTTCCTGTGAGTCCAGCACCTGGACAGTGCTCTGCTGTGGGGGTGGCTTCTCTAGAAAAGGAAGTATTTTCCAGGTATTTGAGGTCAGCGTGACTCGGGAAATAACTGTGAGCCTCGCAGGCTGGATTGGTACAAATGGCACCGTCAATCAGGGAGATGCAGCTCTGTGTGAAGGGGTGAGGTGGAACAGTACCAGACATAACCTGAAATGACTTAACAAGCTGCTCAAGTTTTTCTAAATGCATGTGTCGTTTTTTTTTTTTTTTCTCTTTAATTTAAATTTCCTCTGACATTTCATAGGCTTCATCACTCAACGTGAAGCCAAGATCCATGTGAGTGTGTGCGGCAGGATTGTTTTTAAATTTTATTTTAAATACAGATGTCTGGAATAACTTTTTTGCACACACTGTAGGAGTGTAAAGGTTTCTAAGCAACATCATTTCATGCTGTTTGCATTGGAGAATGTAAAACAGGGTTCCTTTTTTTAAAAGTCTCTGCAGTGCAGGCATAATTACAGGATCCCATTATGCAGCATTGTGTCTACGGTGAAGCCTGCCCTAATGGAATATTCTGCCTTCTGCTGAAGTCTTACCTGCTTTTTGCCGAGACACTTAAGGACTTAATTAGCGTCATTATAGACTGCCACCCCCTTCCTCAGCCCCGTGCATGAAGGGATAATGATCTGTCCAAGCTAGCGGTGTGTTCACTTCCCATGGTTAGCAGCACCACATGGAGGGAGCAGCTCGGAGCTCGCTGCTGCTCTCTTGAATTGAACATGGAGGAGGAGGGGGGAAAATGAAAGCATTTCCTAGGAGCAATAAATACACTCTGTGTTTGCTTGGCCTGGTCCCTGCCACGGAGCTGGGGGGGTGTTTGTCACTGGGAGATCCCCGTGGAGTTCCTCCGTGTGACGCCTCAGCCCGTGCTCAGAGCAGAGCCAGCAGCCCTGCAGGTCTGTGCTGCGGGGCACCCACGGGCACTCCTGCCTTCCAAAGAGTGCCTGGGAACAGCCCTGGGAGCCCTGTGGATGCAGAAAACCTCCCCATGATGTCCATGTGGATGTGTGGGCAGCATCTTCCACTGCGCGTCCATCCATCTGCATGAGTAATTAGAGTGGATGGAGTGGTTTGGGTTGGAAGGCACCTTAAAGATCATTTAAATTCCACCCATGGCACCTTCCACTATCCCAGGCTGCTCCAAGCCCCATCCAACCTGGCCTTGGGCACTTTCAGTGATGGGGCAGCCACAGCTTCTCTGGGCACCCTGTGCCAGGGCCTCCCCACCCTCCCAGGGAACAATTCCTTCCCAATATCCCATCTAAACCCAATCTAAACTGGGTCCTGCCCGCTGCTCTTGCTGGACAGCAGGTGTTGCACTGCAAGCAGCTGTGGTCAGTGGGCTGGAGCGACAGGAGGTGGCTTGAGGGCCCTGCTGTGATGCTGAGGGAAGCTGGGGAGCATCATCCCCCTGCTACATGACAGCATCTGCAAAGCTCCTGTCAGCTGGACGGTCAGCGCCAAACAACATTTGCACCGAGCTGCCCAGCAGGGTTTTATAAACATCTGGGGGCTTTTTGTGTTTTATGAGATGAGGAGTGTTGGCTTTTGTACCCGAGAGGGGGCCAAAAGAGGTTTTATTGCTGGTTAGGTAACTTCTCTGGCACGTTGTGCTGGGAGCCCCAGCCATAATTAATGAGGTGTGGGAGTGCTGTGGTGCATGTGTTGTTCTGTTGCTGCTGCACCCCGTGCCAGGACTCGGCCGTGCCATTTTCCTTACAGGTGGACAGCTCTCAGCCCCCTCCACCCCCTGTGTCCACCCCGTGGTGGCATTTCTGCTCTACCTGCTTCAGGTTTTTACTCTCCCAGCAAGTTTTCCCCAGGATTCTGCTAACGTCTTGCTGGGAAATTCATCTGTAACCTCTGCTCTTTGTACTCGTTGGTCCAGGTGGGAAGGGGCGCTGTGAGGGTGGCCAGGGATTCGGGAGCTGCTGCTGTGGCATGTGGCACTCCCAGAGCTGCATTCAGGGTTGCTGTTTAAAGGCTGGTGGCTCATCTCGTGTGAGAAGCAAAGATGGGAAAGAAGGAGCTGTGATGCTGATGGATTTCCCATTTTCCTTGACTTGTCTGGAGTCCTGAGCATCACCTGCTTGCTCCCTCACCTCAGCACAGGTGTGTGGCCTGGCGTGATGCAGGGGGGTCGCCCGTGCTGGGAGCAGCCTGCAAAGCCCAGAGCTGCTGCAGGGCCTCCTCTTCCTGGCTTGCGAGAAGTGTCCCTGCCCACGGCAGCTGGGAGCAGATGACCTTTAAGGTCCCTTCCCACCCAAACCATTCTATGATTCCATGATTTCCTGCTGTGCTTTGCTGATCCGGCCTGGCTCTCCCACACTGTCCATTCCTAGGAAGGATTGGCTGCAGCCGGGCAGTGCCTGGTATTTTTTTTTCTTTTCCAAAACCCATTTGGCTCTCCTCTGGCTTTTCCAGCCTCTGCCCTCAAGGAGCTGCGTGTGATCCCTGCTCAGAGAGCTGGGAATGTCTCCTCAGCCCAACACGGGCACGGGAAGATGCAGGCAGTGCTGGCCCCCAGCACAAAGCCCCTCCACGCCGCAGCTCCCTCGTGTTTTCCAGGGAGATGGCCGGAGGTCTCCGGCAGTGCACGCTGCCTCTGGCTTCACAAACACTGAAAAATGGTGCCAGATGGATGGAGCTTTATAGGATCACGTCGTCTGCCCTGTGCTCCATGTATTTTAAACAAACCTGGGAGGGGGTTTGGGCTGGATCCTTGTTTGTTCTTGAAGGAATTGATGAGGCCTTCAGAGTCCTCGTCCATCCATCTTCCATATGGAGATAAAAAGTTTTGGCTGAACACTGCTAAATGTGCCGTCATCTATCACAGCGGAGGCGGGATTGTGTCAAGGAAAAATAATCCACCATCAGGCTCAAAAGGAGAAAAAAGGGAAAGAAAAAAAAAAGGAAAGAAATAAGATTTCCAGTAAAATGCATCGCTTTTAAAAATCCAATTCACTCTTTGCCAAGTCATTGTTTGGTTTTAGTCTTGTTTCACATGAAAGCAACCTTTAAAGGTTACTTTTATCCCTCTTTAATGAGCTATAGAAATGAGGCTGGTCTGTCGCAGGGCAGAGGGCAGGGATGGGGCCGCGTGTGGAGCTGCTGCTCCCCTTTGGAGCGGCTCTGTGAGCTGTACCACAGCTCCCCGGCTGCCAGATCCTGCAGCCAGCAGCTTTCAGCAAGAGAAATGAAAGAGGATCATTGATGTGTATCTCTCCCCTCGCTGTGGTGGAAATGATCTGTGCTGCAGCGTGTGTGGGAGAGAGAATAGACGGGGCTGGCTGCGTTTTCCTGGCGCGTTCTGGATCCTGGGGTTTGCACCCTGGGGACCAGGTTTGCTGCCCCCCTTGCTGTGCTGGGTGTGCTGAGCTCTTCGGAGATGTGACCCCAGCGAGAGCTCTTGGAAACCTGATGCCTGCCGTGAGTGAGACCTGGCCCCCATCCTGCCCCACCCAGCCCCCTCCCCAGGACAGCTCCTTCTTTCCTCTGCGGTGCCCGAGTGCGTTCAGGTGACCACGAGGGTGTCCCAGCACCTCTGCAGGGAGGGACTGTCCCGGGAGAGCTGGTGTCTGACCACTGAGTGTCCAGCTGTGCTGTAGGGTGGCGTGAGGGAGCGGTGGGCAGGGTGGGCATGGGGCACAGCTGCCCATGGGTGGGGCTCCTTCAGCTCCGCAGCGAGGTGGCTGCGTGAGCCAAACAGGGCTGGCAAATGCAGCAGCAGGGCCTCTAAACAGGACTCAACAACGTCTCTTTGGGATTGGGCTCTTCCTTCTCCTACCAGGGAACCTTTTCTGCCCAGGCATGGTGCAGGAGCGGATCCAGAGTCCCCCAGCCCAGCTGGGAACCCTCCCAAACCCAACCCTCCCAGTCTGAGGGCAGCTGCGCTTTCTCACTCTGCTCCCAGCGGCTGTGCTGCTGAAACGTCTCCCTCGTTTTTCTCCCATTCATGTCACGTTGCTTGAAGCTTTTAGGGGAGACCTGGCTGATACAGAAGGAGCAGCAGTGGGGGGTAAACGAGCGGTGCCGTGCACAGAAAACCCGATGTGTTTGTGCTCCCCTGCGCTGCTGTGGATGTGGGACACGAACCTCGGCGTGGGCCACGTCTGCACCAGGGCTGAAGGCAGCTGGGGAGGGCTTGGTGACGATGGTGTCGGTGCTCCAAGAGGGGCAATTTTCACATCGCCACCGCTGGGATGCCAGCTGCAGTCTGCAGTTGGCGTGGCGCTCTGGCCCTGCCTCTTGCCACCCTCTGGAGAGGCATTTTTCCCAAATCCCCTTTCCCAGCAGAAATCATCTCCGTCTTCTCTATGGAGCGTGTCTGTGTGAGAGGGGGTTTTGCACGAGAGGACTGTGCTGTTGAGGCTGTTTTTGCTGCTGTGGTGCGAAGGCTCCCCACAGCAGGAGCGGCCGCCCCGGGATGCTCCGGGCGAGCAGGATGCGGTGGCCTGGAGAGGAGCTGGCTGCTGGGAGGCCGCCAGCGTGGAGGGCCCTCCAGAGAAATTCCCTTGGAGCACAGCTGAGGAGGATGCTGTTTTCTGTGGAAGTGTCAGGAGGCCGCTGGAGGCAGTGGGCAGCAGAGCAACTTTCCTATGGGAAAGTAAAGCCCCGTTCCATTTTTAACCCTTGGTAATTGAGCCCGGGGTGAGATGTGACCCCAGGTTACATAGTTGTAATGCCTTCCCTGTGTGCTGGGCTCTGGGCCCTGAGGAGGGGGAAGCAGCAGTCCTTTGCTGCTGTTGGCCCAGCTCCCTGAAGAAGCGAATTTGTCAGCGCCTGTGAATAATGAAAATTGGGAGGCAGGAAGCGGACATCTCCTGAAGTGACATCGGAGCCGGCAGCCCCGTGTGGCTTTGGGGACGCTCACCCGGGCCAGCATGTGTGCCTCAGGCAGAGGAGAGCCTGGGAGAGGGGCAGGGGAGTTTGGGGTCCCTGGTGGGGCCGTGAGGTGGGACCGTGTCCACCTGGGAATCTGTGTCCTGGGAATCCTGTGAGCTGGCCCTGGCCCGCCAGCAGGAAGGAAGGCAGCCCAGATGGGCCATTGCTTTTGGCAGGGGTCTCTCCCAGGTATAACGAGCTTTCCATGCTCAGCTTTGGGCTCTCTGTCCGTGGATGGAGTTGGGGAGTCACGCAAATCCCGTGTGATCAGCGGGGAGCTGGGCTGGGTGCTGGATCCCAAACCATCCCCGGGAATTTGGGAGCCCTGCAGGCACTGCCAGGGTTTGGAAACCACAGCCAGCAGGGGCATCCCTCATTAATCCCTGGGAGACGCCTTATCCTGGGCAGCTGGGATCTCCCCCTGCTCCTTTTTACCTCTGGTTTCCAGGAGGCTTTGTAATCTGATGATTACACTGAGACAACAGTGATAAAAAATTTATTTCAGCCTTGTCATTAAAAATAGATGGCTGTAGCCTAAAGGCGACTTGTTTGGGTGACTTGCTTGCTGTTCTGCTTTGTTATGAAGCCTGGAAATGACTGGGTTTTTTAAAGCAGTGTTGCTTGTTTCCCTCACACTTCTTTCCAACCTTACAAATATTAAATATGCCACAGCAGGTTGGTTTTGTTGCAGTCTCCTAGGAAGAGCTGCCCACTGGGAACTTTCTCTGCCCTGAGGATGTCAACAGATCATTTATCCACCACGAGGAAAACAACAGTTGACTGTAAAATGAGACCTTAGAAGTAAAAAACAAAATGAAGTGGAGAGTTAGCAGCAGTCAGCAGTTCCTCTGGACTTGCTACGTCAAATACCCTTGTTGTAAATTCCCTGGAAAGAGGGCAGGATACACAAGAGCTGAGTTTTTGGTGTTAAATACCTCCAGACCTCCTCAGGCCCTCAGGAGGGAGCAGGCCAGCCGTTGCTCCAGATGTTGCCTTGGGGAATGGATCACCCACGGGAGCGGGATCGCTGCAAGCTCTCTCGGATGCCTTCCCCTCCTGGTTGTGTGACGCAGCTTTCATGAGCCTTATCCCCAAAAATGGCATGAGATCCATCTCTGGGGATACTTGGGAACGTGGGGTGGGGAAGAAGGAGTGGCAAGAGGCCAGTGGAGATCCCAGAGGATGCTCCAGGCACGGGAGATGTCGTGGGCAGGCAATGAGGGGAGCAGTGTGTGGGTTCTGCTGCCATCCCCGATGTCCCTGTTTTGACGTGGAACAAGGAATTCTGTTAACCCCACTCCCCTCTCAGCCCAGTGAATGGGAGGTGCTGAGCCACCCAGGCACCTCTCCCACCTCTTGGAAGCCCTGGGAAATGAGTGATTTGGTGTTAGCACAAAGCAATTAGAAAGGATTTCTGTTTTCTTGCTGGATGTGCCTTTTCCCACCTCCCGGACTCATCCTGGCTGCAGATGCTCGTCGTGAGCTGTGCAGCTCAGGGTTTCTGTGCCTTGCCAGGACCTGACCTGCATCTTGGACCAACAGAAGCAGATGAAACATCTGCTCAAGGGGCGAAGAAAACCCCGTGGTGTTTCCTGCCAGCTTGGCTGGGAGAGAGGAAGGGACGGGAGGGTGGAGAGGCCACAAACGAGAGAGCGTTCAGGGTGGAAAAATGTGATCCGACTTCTCCATAACAAACTTGATCTCCCGCCCAGCGTGAGCGGGATTTTTGCAGTGACTGGAAAGCCCAAACCTCGCGGTCCCTGAGGATGGCGAGGGGCAGAGAGGCACGGCTGGGTGGGAACGTCCTCCCCAAACCCTCTGGGGAGCTGCTGCTGAGGGCACTGCTGGTGGAGCTGGTTGAGCGGGGGTGTGAGACAAAGGCCACCAGCCGGGCGGGGATGGGGTGTGTGACACCGTGACACCACCGTGCTGGGGACATCAATTCCCAGCGAGCTGTGAGTGCTGAAAGGCTGCGTTGTTCCTCAGGGAGGGACAGATGAGGATCAAAGCCATCCTCATTACTCCAGCTGGTGGTCGCTGGGGACAGACCCACGGGTGCTGGTGCGGGTGGGCTCATGGCGGTGGCAGTCCCGTGCTGAGGTCACCTGCTGTGGCACCAGGCACAGGGCACCCAGCAGGGCTCCCCTGGGCTCCTTTGGGGCTGGGAAGGGCATCAGGGTGATGCAGGATACCTGAAGGGAACCTACAGGAGAGGTCGAGAGGGACTTTTGCAAGAGCACGAAGTGACAGGACAAGGGGGATGGCTTCAAACTGACAGAGGGTGGGTTTAGATGGGATTTTAGGAAAAAAAATCCTTCTCTGTTAGGGTAGGGAGGCCCTGGCATAGGGTGCCCAGAGAAGCTGTGGCTGCCCCATCCCTGGAAGTGTCCAAGGCCAGGCTGGGCAGGGCTTGGAGCAGCCTGGGACAGTGAAAAGTGTCCCATGGCAGGGGGTGGAACTGGAGGATCTTTAAGGTCCCTCCCAACCCAAACCATTCTGTGTTTCTCTGAGGTTTTTCAGGCAGCATCTGGGCATGGGGGAACTAAACGGAACAGTCCTAATGCCCCATAGGAGAAAGGGACACTCTAATAAAGGGGTGAGTAGGACCCCTGGGGACGAATGAAGCCTTGTGGGCACCAGGGGATATGTTTTGGATACGCCAGCAGGGACAGAGATCCTGGGGGTCACAGACAGGGAGTGGTGGGATAGTGACGTGTTCAGGCTTGGGAAAAACTGCTCCAAAGGTGAAGTTCACTGTCTAGAAACTGATTTTCAGTCTGTGCCCGATGGAGCCTTTGGCCACCCTTTGTTTCACTGCACAGAAAGTTCCAGTTTCCATCGGATCCTGTTCCAGCAGGGAGCGTGGCTGGTGCTGCAGAGGGGTCGCAATACTGGACCATCTTCAGGGCCTGACAAATCACCTCGCGAAACGTGGAGCAAGCTGCTGTTTGCAGAAGGGTTTTGTGGAAAAGGCACTTAAGCCGGGGGAAGAGGTCTGGATTCCAGTCAGCTTGGAGCTGTGGCCAACTTCACGTGCAAGGTTAAGCTTTTCTCAGAGGCAAACATCACTTCAAGGCAGGATAAACCCAACCCAAAGCGAGGAGGGACGGCTCTTCCGCGAGCACGGGTTAATCAGTGTGGAGCTCTAAAAAGGGCAACTCCTGGCAGGCAGCTCCGTGCACAGATCCCTCAGGGGTCCCCCAAGGGTCCCCCTGCCCGGGATGAGCTGGGGAGGGATGAAAGAGCAGCAGAGAGTCGGCTGCTGAAAATTTCCTTCCTGCTGCTGGGAAGGACGAGCAGTTCTTCCTCGGGGTGAATCACGCTCCGTGCTAAGCAGCTAATCCTGCTGCCTGTGCTGGCCCCTGATAAGCTCTCCGGCCAACTCTGATGATTTTCCAGCATCTTTATTAGGAAAATAACATCAGAAGCGTTTGGAAGTCAATTATGTTTCATGTGACTAATGTTAATTATTATCAGTTTTGTTAGTTCACCTAATCCACCAGGATTCTCCCATTAATAGATGTCACTAATTTGTTCCCAGAGTGCACTGTCTCTCACCAGTGGATTTTGGAGCATTTCCCCAAACTGCCCTCTGTTTTGTATTTGATTGGAAGTTAATTAGTGTGAGCTGGAAGTTTCCACAGGCTCTTGTAAACATCAGCTAAGCTTTGCAGTCTGGGTTATTTTTACGACGTGTCAAGCAAAGAAACTCAGGGTAACAGTTTGGGAATGCTGGGAGACATCTGATTGAAATGGAAATTGGCAGGTAAGTGATGTGGAAGAGCAGGTCCCTGTCTGTGCAGGAGGTAAGGAGTGTGATGGGTGTGGATGGAGGAAAAAGAGGGTTGAGATAACCTGAATTAACAGGCACAGAGTGCAATCTGACTTCTCTCTGTGTTCTGGAGCAAGACGGAGCACAAGGAGTTTTTGCATGGATGCAAAACTGTTAAAGGATCATTAAGACAGTAGGCTGGATGTGGAAGAAAATCCTTGGATAAAAGCTTTTCTCTTGCTTCATTTTAAAAATTTTGCTCACCTTTTTCTCTCTTTTTTTTTTTTTCCTCACTCCATGAGGCAATCCAAGGAAATCCGAGAGATCTTCCTGTGCCTTTTTGGGTGTGGATGCCCTTGGAGCAGCTGCTGGCTGGCAAATGGTGCCCATTCCCTGTTCAGTGCTGCTGGGGGGGCACGGTTTGAATGCAGCCCACAGAGAGACTGGTTTCAGGAAGGGTCGAGGGCTCCAGAAAATCTCTGCAACTCCAGCCTGTGCTCAAACCCCGTGCGCAGTTCAGCACATGGAGCTGTGCTAACAGAGCTCCTTGCCAGCGAGCGGAGTGTTTGTTTGGAGATGGCACTGTGAGCCCCGGAGAGCTGGGCAAGGGTTATTTTCATTCCTAACGCAATAACAAACCCACAGCATTGTGGAATTTATCATATAGGAGCAGCAGGAGGGGGTCAGGGGCTGTCTGAGGGCTCTGCTTGTTGTGTTTGGCTTGGAGAGAGAACTCCCAGTGGGATTTTTGGGGCGGCCATCAATCCCTGTCTGCTTTTCTTTCTTTGATGGAGTAGCAAGGAGGGGGAGCCTGGTGCAGGATGGCACTGGGGGGGTGCCAGTGGTGGAATGGAATGGGTTGGGTTGGAACGGACCTTAAAGACCACCTTGGGACACCTCCCACTGTCCCAGGCTGCTCCCAGCCCCGTCCAGCCTGGCCCTGGGCACTGCCAGGGATCCAGGGGCAGCCACAGCTTCTCTGGGCACCCTGTGCCAGGGCCTGCCCACCCTCATGGTAAAGATGTGGGGAAGGCACAAGAGGGGCCCACCTTGTCCTAAACTTGTTGATGGTCAGTAATTGATTTTTTTTTTTAAGCACAGTTCTATCACTGGGTGTTTTTTTAGTAAGGATGCTGCTTAGTTTTGTGCAGATGAGAGCAGACTTTTGGGGCATCCTGTGCCTCGTGACTGATTTACTGAGTGCCCGGTGGGGTCTCTCAGCTTCCTGCTCCGCCTCAAATCTCCACCTCAAACTGGCCCAGTGTTGCTCATTCCCCGCTTTTACTTCGGAGCGCAGCTTTAATGGAAATGTTAATTTACAGCAACTGGTCTGCCGTGTATGCCTTGGGAAAAAGCTCTCAAGTTTTCCACGGGGTTACCCGATAGTGACTGGCTGTGAAACCCCAGCCCTCTCCTCGACCCCACAAAGGTGAAAGTAAAAGTGCCCTGCAGTCAGCCCGTGTCCCAGGGGGTTATTTATGGGCAGCTTTCTCGAGCAGTGTCATAAACTTTGTGATTAATTCCTGGGAGAACGCCGCTGCTGGGGCATGGTAACACCGGGGCTTCTCCGCCTGCGGCCCTCGGGGCAGGGCAGCTGCTGCACTCAAGCTGCTCTTGCGAAGTAACCAAGCAAAACCCCGGTTTATTTATTTGTCTCCTTGTCCTTTAACAGCCTCTCGAGGTTGGGAGGCTGGAGGGAAGCTCTTGGAGAGGCCTTTGGGGAGTGTCTGGCCCTGCAGGAGTACAGAGCAGCGCCTGGGCAGGTTTTCGGGCAGGTTTTCAGTGAAAACCCCTGATCCCATCCCGGGTGAGCACTTCAGGTGCTCACAGCCCTCGTGCTGTCCTTGCAGCTCTCGCTGCTGGGGAAAGCTGCTCACCTGCTGCACTGCTTAGGGGCAGAGGGAGGATGCTCTGATCTGAGGTTCCCCCTCTTCTGCCTCCTGCTTCCAGTGTGAGCTGAGATGGATCACTTATTCCTGCTCTGCTTAGCTTGCCCACCTCAAAAATGGGAATAGAGCAGCTTTGTGCGCTTAAATTCAGAGCTCGGCTCCCTTGTCTCAGGCAAGGTGGGACTGAAACGAGGCCTCTCTTACCCTGCACCCACCTGGCTCCTCACGAGTGGCCAGTCCAGAGCATGGAGCTGACATGATGAGATTTTTTTGGGAGGTGATGTGGTGACAGCAAGGTGGGATGAGAATTGGGACCTGGTTCTTTTTTGAAGAGGGCAGCCGAGCAGGATGGCTCCTGGCTGTGTCCTCAGCACAGCAACACAGGGCAGCTCAGCCTTGCCTTTTTCCTCGAGGAGGAAACCTTTGCTGGAGGGTGCTGTGCTGGGTGCAGATGTTTTGTGTCTCTCATCCCTCGAGGTCAGCTGGAGTTCTGCCAGCACCGGTGACGTGCGTTGTGCAGCAGAGGCCAAACCCTCCCTCAGACAGCGCTGTGGGACTTTTCTGTGCTCTCTGAAGGCTTTTATGGCACCCCAGCACAGCCAGGGCCGGGGCTGAGCTGGTGGCACTGGTGCCAAACCACCCAGAGAAGGTCTCCTGTGGCACCACTGTCCTCGTGGCACGCTGGTCTCTGTGGAAAGCTGGAGATGACTCATTTCCCTCCTGAATTCCTGCCTCTCCTCCCTTTGGGCACCTCGCTGCCAGCACTGCTCTCCCCACTGCCTGCACGACGCTCTTTGCTCGCTCTATTTATAGGGAATTTAATAGGATATCAATTAAAGAAATGAAAACAAACCGAAGACGTCTGTCAGCTGAAAAGCTGGAGCGAGGCGAGGTTATTGGCAGCAGGGGTTTCAAATCTTGTCAGCTCTTTTTATAGGCAGCCCCTGTTGCTTCGGGACAGCTGGGCTGGACTCGTGTGTCCCAGCAGGTGGTGGCAGCCACCCCGTCCCTCTGCTGGGACCACCGTGTCCCCTGCTCGTTAAAAAGGGGAGGGATGCTAATGAGAGGAGTGGGCTTGAGGGAGTCCCTCTTTGCAGAGCGCACTGTTAATTAGCTCTCCTGATTTACTGCTCTCCTGCTTGGGGGATATGGGATTTACGATCCTGTGGGGAGGATGTGAGCTGGCATGGAGAGAGGAGATTTCTGCTCCTTCAGGGCTTTCTGATCCTTGAAAACCCTCTTGAAAATTCCAGCTGTGAGGAGAGACCAGGAAATTGGAGATTTGTTTCTGACTGAGTGAATTAGTGTCTGTCTCTGTAAAATCTGTTTTCTCTGAGTTTTGCTGCACCCTAAGTATTCTTTTGGCTCGCTGCCTCGCACCTCTGCAGTGTCAGCACGGGGAGAGCCTCCTGCTGCAGTCAGAGGCCATCCCAAACAGTCTCCAGCTCTGTCTGGGATCTCTGGTATGTTCATCTGTTCCGTGGTTTTGAGAGGGTGGGGGTGAACAAGCAGAAATCCCCTGGCCAGGGTCTCCCCAGGCTCAGAGCTCCTCTCCTGCCCCTGTGGGCTCCAGGGTCCACGTGCTTGTCACTGAGGGTGTGCCAGCACTGCCTGAATGCTCCCAGCATCCCTGGGCCCCTTTTCCAAAGCTACCTGGAACAGATTATTTCTCTTTAAAAGCTTGAGCTGCTTCTGCTCTTTATTCCTGTACGCTCTGTATTCTGTATTCTCAGAGCCTGGAGTGACAGGACAAGGAGGAATGGCTTCAAACTGACAGAGAGGGGGTTTAGTTGGATATTGGGAAGGAATTGTTCCCTGTGAGGGTGGGCAGGCCCTGGCACAGGGTGCCCAGAGCAGCTGTGGCTGCCCCTGGATCCCTGGCAGTGTCCAAGGCCATGTTGGACGGGGCTTCTAGCAGCCTGGGATGGTGGAAGGTGTCCCTGCCCATGGCAGGGGTGGAATTTGGGTGATCTTTAAGGTCCCTCCCAACCCAAACCACTCCTTGATTCTCAGCCTGGTGGTGTTATCCCTTGCCTGGTTCTCTCTCTGGGGAGGTTGTGATGAGCAAAGCCAGGACTTTGCCCAGATGAAGCCTGAGCCCCACTTGTCCCTCCTGTCACTGTCACCTCTTTCTGGTCTTTTCTGCTCCTGCTGCTTCCTCCCTCAGCTCCTCCTGTGTCCACCTCTGCTCCAGCTGCCTCTGATTTGTCAGGCACTTCCTCTCTCCTCCAATTTGCTTCCCCAAAATTACCACACGGAGCGAACCACCTTCTCCAGCCTTATTAAAAACACAAGGAAAATGTATCTGCGTGGCTCCCGGGCTCTGTTTGATATTGTTTGATCAACTTTGAGAGCAAGAGGAAGGAAAGTGCTGAGTTGGGGGAATTCAATAGGAGCTGTTAAAAAAAAAACAAAACCCAAAAGCCACGTCCAAAAGCACGAGTGTGATCTCATGCACCACAGACATTGTGATCTGGGAGCTACAGAGGGCTGAGCCTTTGTGTCTGGGCAAACAAAGGGACAGAAATAGCAGCCCAGAAATATTAATTCACTGTCAAAGTGATCCCCACTCCCCGGCCATATGATTTATATGGAGCAGAAACCAGGACAGGTCTGCTTGGCTTCTTTATGTAAGGGAAGGAGAGTGAAAAAAGAGTGGAAACTCACGTGCTGGGCTCAGCTCTGGGGGCTTCTGCTGTGGTCTCTAAGACCTTCAAGTCCTGCTGTGGCTCAAGTGCATTTGGGGCCACGGCCGCTTCTAATTCAGGAATTTCACTTGGGGGGTTATCAAACAAGCAATACTTTGATCCTGCCTTGGCATTTGCACACCCAGCAGCATCCTGGGGGCTCGCTCTGGCTCTCCTTCCTGCCAGCTGTCTGCCACTGCCATTTCTGTCCAGGAAAACCAGCCTGAGACCATCCAGGGAAAAGAGCTGTGAAGGAGAATGAGGACAAACGTGGCTCACAAAAAGCCCTTGGGGACGAGGAGCTGGAGGGGCAGGAAGTGTTTCAGAGATTGGTCTCAGTTTGGTTTCTTTTCTACTTAGGCTGTCCCAGTTTATCCCAGTGCCTGTGTGTCCTCTGCCTGGGCCAGCCCTGTAATGGGCCCTGGCACGCCAAGGACATCCAGAGTGAGGAGCTGTTAAAAATGGGAGGCTAAAATAACAGGTAGAGCTGGCACTGTGCTTGTGAGGCCCTGCTCCAATGAACCATCTTCCTTTCGTCTTGCTGTTTTCTGTGAAATGGTTTTTTCCCCCCGCTCAGGATCCCTTTTCTTAAAAAAAAAAAAAAAATTTGGCCGCCTATGTCTGTGCAGATGAAACAACAAACTTCCATCATTACACGCCAGTGAGTCACAAGGGCCATAATGACTCCGTCTTAAAAATAACCCCAAAGCCCCCTTGCAATTGCTCTGCAGGCTGGGATGAGTTCCTGCATTCCCCAGGGAAGGGCAGAGGCAGACTGAGGAAGAGACGGTCGCCCTCATGAAAAGGCTCTGATGACTTTTCCTATCTGCTTTTTGTCCTCGTTGCAGCTCGGCTTTGTGCTCTGATGTGAGCTCTGTGAAATGGAATGGATGTTTCCTTTCAACCCTCCTCCACCTCCATTCCTTTGTCTCTTTTTCTCCCCCATCTCCTTTTGGGTTTTTGGGTTTTTTTTTTGCAGGGGGGAGGACGGGTGGCAGTGGTTTAGAAAGATCTCATTTGTGAATAAACCCTGCTCCAGCCACTCAACATCAGTGTGTAAGGAACGATACTCCAAATGCTCAGCTCTTGCTGAGGCAGGGGAAGGGAGTGGAAGAGGAGAAGCTGGGTTATTTCCTGATGGTGCTCTGTTGCAGTGAGTTTTGCATCACGTTTTGGTCCGTTGACAAAGGCGCAAACTTCCAGCTTGGAGTGCTTGGGGAAAGGTGCAGCTCGGTCCTGAGGTGACGCCCTCAAATTCTTGCAACGTTGTTCTCCCAGTGCGTAAAATGTGGGATAACGCCTCTCCCTCCCTCCTCTCACCCCTGAGCGTTGCTCAGTTGTGTGGTTCTTTGGGATGTCTGGGCAGTGGCACCCTGAGATCTTCAAGCTGAAGAGACTTCAGTGCATAGAGGAGCTTTTCCAGAGGTGTTTTGCTTGCGGCAGGACAGTGCAGCACATTCCCGCTTATCCCGGAGCGGGAAGGGATAACAGCGCTGCGGGAGGGCTGCACCTCTCTGGGCTGGGGTGCCACGGGCCCTTTCATTTAGAATCAGCTCCCAGCAGGGCTGGCAGGGTTTGGACAGCAATTAAAAGGGGAGCTGAAGCACCCAGCTGTTTTTCCTACCTGCAGCAGAACCTCTCACGAGCCCTAATCCCTCCTCACATCCATGATTTGGTTTGAGCTGCTGATCCGTGGATACCTGTCTTGGTTTAGAAGACGGGTGNAGGACAAACCATGGGGGGAGGAGTGGCAGAAACCATCACTGCACATCTTGGGGACAGGCTCTGGTGGTGGCCTCGGCTTTATCTCCTTGTCAGTGGCACCAGATAAGGGTGGTGCTGGCCAGCGGCTATCCCAGAATAATCCAGCAATGAGGAGCTTAAGCATGAGATGAGGCTCACTTAGAGACGCAGGGAAGCCCAGACACATCTCATGAGAGACCAGACCTAACAGGTCATTGTTTTAATTTTATTTAATTTATGAGAAATGGGGTAAAAACTCGCCCATGCTCAGTCTCTTCTTGGTTTTCCTGTGTGCTTCTGGTTTTTAACTTTCCAGAGCAGCAAGTGCGACTCTTCCAGCTGCCTAATTCCAGTTTGTCTTCTCTTAACATCTCCATTTTCTGCTGTGTTTCCTGCAGCTCTTCATGGTGACTCCCCAAAACCTCTGGGGAGTGGAAGGTGTCTCTGCCCAAGGCAGGGCGGGTTGAAACTAAATGATCTTTAGGATCCTTTCCAACCCATTCCATTCTCTAATTCTATAAATAATTGGTGAATAAATGTGATCTTTCACATAGATCTCTGTGAGAGTGTGTTTTGCCCAGCTGGGTCATCAGCCAGCAGCAGCTTTGGGCAGTTGTGCTTCTCAAAATTAACTCTCCTAAAGCTACAGGAGTTGGGCATTTTCCTCTTTTTTTTTTTT